>KQ989045.1:40569-55752 GCA_001598015.1 Dorcoceras hygrometricum | reverse complement strand
TCTTTTATCCATGACCAATCAATTATCTCATGATTTTTAGGCTTCTAAGCTATAACTTAGAGCATGCTCCATTTGTTCAAACATTTCACCTTCGACTTGGACCAAATTATATTCAAAATTTTTAAAAGTTATTGTTCGATAGTAGGTTTAATATATAGTATATATAAAGAAATGATATGGTGGGCACCAAACATGGGCACCAGGCTGACGTGGCACTTCCTGATGACGTGGCACAATTATTAAATGTTGAATATGTTAATAATCGGTAAAATATTATATCGTATTTGTCATCTTGTGGTTTTTTTTATATATGTGTTATTATTAATTCTTGGCTTCATCACAAAAAAAATTAAGATAAGAAGATTTGACATGTCATAATCTCAGGTCCCTTCTAGAAATTCATTTTAGTTACTTATATTATTCTTAAATCTA
This sequence comes from Dorcoceras hygrometricum, assembly GCA_001598015.1. NCBI lineage: Eukaryota > Viridiplantae > Streptophyta > Magnoliopsida > Lamiales > Gesneriaceae > Dorcoceras > Dorcoceras hygrometricum. Next base: position 55,320 of record KQ989045.1, on the reverse strand, counting down.
AAATTTCAGGTCCTCCTACCTAGATTTTTCACTCTGTTTTTTCTATCGAATACTGGAGAACTAACTACACGCGTCTGTGGAATAACCATATTGATAAAGGAATTTGGAGTCACGGTCAAAGTTTTTTATTTTTATTTTTAAAAAATATCGCTCCTATCATTATTATATCGACAATACTTCCAGAGTTCCAGTAGTTATTGATGAACGAAGAACAAGTTATATGAATCTGACCGTTATTGAATTCCATTTTTATCGATTGGAGAATACTTTATTTCGTGTTTTTTTTTGTTCTATTTATCTATCAATTTATGATAGTAGTTCAATAATTTGAATCTTTAATTTCATCAATTTCATGATATAGTTCAATAATATGTATTTTTTTTAAAAAAAGTTTAAGTCCTTTTTCAAAGTGTTCCGTCAATAATACCTATCATTATATTAGGAAGTTTTGATGGCATATTATTAATTCTAAAATTTTATCAACATTGTGATAAAATCCAAAAGATGCGAATTAGTGTACTGCAACAGCAAATTGACTACTAACACTAAAACACGTAAGTTGCATGATTAAAAGATTGTACTGATGGAAATAATCCTGATCCATTTTTAGCATAAGTTACAGTTTTGATGGAAATTCTATTATATCTAATTTTTTCTAACGTTTATTCTTTTACCATTATAGAAATTTTTTTTGGATACAAAAAAGGTACATAATCATTGATTGAATTACAAATACCATTACCGTAGATTGAATGATACCAAGGACAAATAAACTCAGCTAACAATGAATGGTACTATAAGTCACATGAATAGTGTGAAATATTTATAATTGCATAAATGCTGCTGTCTAGAAATTATATATTGAAGGAATGAATACTGAAATTTTTTAGACCATGTCTCTAATTTGAAAGAGAATACGAATTGGAGTACATTTATAAGACACTCCACAAGTTGAGACTGGGGAGATGCTCTGAATCCAACAAACTAACAAAATAGCATTACTAATGTGGTAATTCTCTCTAGAGGATGATATATTGATATCTTCCTTAGTCGAACGCCACAAATACATGAAAAGGTTGATATTTCTATCATCCGAACGGAAAGAAAACATACACAACTCATCATTCGATTATTCCAAGTCTATTCGAACATAATATCAAATCGAGCGTGGGAGTTAAAACTTCGTCATGGTTGGGGGTGCGTTGTTGTTTTCACATTTTTTTACAAATAGTATGCAAAACGCACCCGGTCCCATCAAAGAAGAACAAGTAGGAAGAGATTGAGGTATATACTTCACCAAATGCACCGTAAAATTGGAGAGAGCAAAAGGTTTGCAAATATGTCTGAAATGAGATTGTGTCTGGCATTATCTGAAGGACCATTGAATTTCTTCTAGCGTTTTCCCTTTGGTTTCCGGAACCCACATAGCAATGAATGCTACGGTGAAAGCTGATACCAATGCATAGATGGTGAAAGTCCCTGCAAAAAAGTTTGACATGCATGCGATTATCAACTCCAAGGTTGATCGAACATGCGATTTCATAAGAAATTTTCTACCCAGTTGACAGTTGTGCTATTGTTAACATATGGGTTATTATAGTTCAAGAATCAAAAGCCTTCTAATTTTTCAGAATGTGGCATAGTGATCAGCTTTATAGCAAAGAAAACTGCGCTCAGAAACTCATCCTGAACACGGCATTAATATGACGTATCAAAGACCAGAGAATGAAGGCAAGAGCGAACCTCCACTGCTCCAAGTTAAGAGCATGTTGGCTGTCAATGTTACAACTGTAGCTGACAACCAATTAGCTAGCGTTGCTACGCTACCAGCAAGACTTTTAATGCTCACCGGAAGAATCTGCAATAATCAGAATGAGAATCTCACAAACACGGGGAAGAGAAGATGCACTCATATAACTATTCACCGTACTTCGGACATCATAACCCAAGGTATAGCTCCAAGCCCTACAGAGAAACCAACTACCAGAATCTGAGAAAAAAACCCAGTTAGCTCACTTGGAAATTCTACCAGAAAACATGGTGAACATATTGATTGTCATATATGCATAAGACGTACCACGAGCCCAGCGAGTGCTAATATTTCCAATACAGAATGAGAACTTTCAGGTAAAACATCCTGCTTTACATAAAAATAATAGCAGTTCCTGAAATATTCATGATAACGAAGTAAAGAACAAAAAACCATACACACCTTTAAAAAGAATGCTACGGCAACTAAGAGGCTACTAGCAGTCATTAGTGATGAGGAAACCTGCCAACATATATTAGATAGATTTTTGTTTCTATGCTCAAGTAAATCAAAGATGCTTCCAGCAAAGGCATGGAGAGACGCACGAGAAGAAGAATTCGGCGACCAGCATTGTCAACTAAAGTAGTTGCAATTCCAGTGACAATAACCTACATCAAAATGGGATTTACTTATCATCCAAGGAAACATAAAAGTTCAATTTTTTTCCAGGTCTCGAACTCGATGATATTTACCTGAATGGTTCCAATACCAAAAGTTGCAGCTTTGCCAGATGAAATTCCTGCTCAAATATAATAGTTAACTCCTACTAAAATGTAACCCAATGGAACTATGATAATAAAGTTGCTAACAAAAAAAAAATAGCATAGGCTAACCTGCAGATAAAAATATGCTACTTGAATAGAAAAGGACACCATTTATACCACTGAGTTGCTGAAGCATTAGCAGTCCAATTCCCACCTGAGAACAAAGAGACAAAGTTCTTTGACGAGGAAATATAAATAAGTCATTCATAATAAGTTAAACATAAAATGTAATGTGATTGAAATGTACCGTCAAAGGATACCAATAGCGTTTTCTTTTAAACTCTGAAAACTTAATAGCAGTTCTCTTGCTTGATGAGGCCACGGATCTCTGAAGATAATAAGAGAGCACACAAAATTATTGACAAGCAGTCTTTCGTATGAAATGAGTGAGCAAGATTAAAGATAACCTTTAAGGTAGCCTGAAAGGATACAATTTGGGGATAAAGTTGATACCTTGATCTCATTTACTTCAGTAGAGATGTCCGTTTCAAATCCACGTAAAACTTGAAGAGAAGTTTCAAAATCTTCATTCATGCCCATCTTAGCCTGGACTTTTAAGATAAAAAACAGTTCAAAAGAAATCATTCGAATACATGATAAATGAAGTACTCGAGTTTATGTCTCATACCAACCAACGAGGAGATTCTGGTATAAAAAAGAGTCCAGGCATCAAGACTAGACACGGTAAAGTTCCTGCAAGCAAGACTACCATCTATCACTTTACTGCATATTACATGAAATCCCACATGATTTATACAAAACCCACTAGCGAGAAGATGAAAAAATGTTTTGTCTGATCAATACAATGACAGAACACATAGGAATATGGAAAAGTGAAGATAAATGTTTTATTGGACTGGTGAAATAAATCTATATGCTAATGAGGGTAATTTAGGAAAAATAGTGAAAATGATACACCACAAATTTGTCTCAACTTACCAAAAATTGCCAGCATTCTCCATGGCAGAAAAAGCCCCATCAAATAAGCCAGCATTATTCCAATTGTTATTGAAAGCTATGTCGCAAGTTACCAAAATAAGTTCATATTTTCCTAGCCGAGATCCATCAATCAGCTCAGATAAACTGTGAACTAGCAAATTTAAAACGAATCCAACCTGATTTACAGCTCCAAGACTCCCTCTCATATTTTGTGGCGCTATCTCGGCTATGTATACCGGCACCTATCAACATCTCAATTGCAGAAACATAACGATGTTCACCTTTCAATCATACAAACAAGATTTAATCTTAACCATTCATTCAAAGTTACCGTGTAAGAAATTATTCCGACGCCAAAGCCTGCCAATAACCTCCCCATAAACAAGAATGATGAATCCTGCACAAATATAACATATTTCCTTAAACTTAGCATCATCATTAAAAAAACTCAACATTCTTCTGCTCTAGAAGCTTTAAAATTTTAACTCACTTTGGCAAAAGAAATAGCAAGCCAGCCAATAATATTGGGGATTGAAGCAACCATCAGTGACTGCATTTCAAGAAATTACAAGGCAAATAACATTCACGTAGTTATTCAAAATCAAGAATGATAATAAAATAGGAAGACATGCACTCTACCAATTACATAGTTAGAGCAACTCATATAAGTAGCAAATAAACAAAGCAATAATATTACGAGAACATAATCATACCCCTTTTCTTCCAATATATTCTGCAATCTGGCCGCTTGCTATAGCTCCTACCATTGCTCCAACATTCGCTAAAGAACCAAATATTGAAAACTTCCGCATCCAAAAAACACAGAAATACAACAAATTATATCTTATTTAACAAAACAATTGAAACCCAATTTCGACCAAAATGCCCATTTTTTTTTTCCGGACAAATGATATGCTACCTCAGAAATGGTGAGGCCAAGATCTTTAATGACGTCGGCTTGAGTAGGATTAGAGTATCCGCACTGAAACATTAAAAGAACAAGAAACGTAGAAGGCATGATAAAGAAGAAAATTGCACCAAAGATAACTAGCGAAAACTATATGATTCCCGCACCGTGAAACCGAATTGAATCGGGCCGAGTGCGACAATGGAAACACAAAGAAAGATGGAGATGGATTCACGAATAATCTGAATCGACGACCCCATTATGCTAGACTGCCGGGAGCCCATTCCCGCCATGCGGTACCAGCTCCCTGTGTGCAACAAAGGCTTCCGCAGCCCATCCTCGGCGGCGATTTCCGAACTCATGCTCGATGAATATCTATATCAACACAGAAATCGCTGCGCCTTGATCTACTCCTTCTGGGATCGCAAATGCCTGGATCATATGAGGAAATTTTCGGGTCTTTTCCCTTTGTTTCTGGATGGGAAGAAAATGGAATTGCATGGTTTGAATTGCGAAGTTTTAGCGGTGATGTTAGGTGGAAATGATGGGGCAGAATTGATCTTCGGAGACGGAGATCAAACACGAGCTGAGATGGAGTAGTCGAATATAATCGAGCTGGAATATAACCAGTTTTATTAATATTATTTACTGACGCATATCTACAAATTACTATTTTTATTTTTTATTTTAGCATAAAATAGAGTATCACGGTACTTATAATACGTCTGATTTTTATTTTAGCATAAAATAGCGTATCACGGTAACTTATAATACGTCTGTTAGAATATGAAATAATTTATGCTCGATTAACTTTCTTGTGATACCGTTTGATCGACCAAGCATATGCACTAATAAGTTTGGTTAGAAAATGAAATATTTTAGGCTTGAGTAACTCTATGTGATACGGTTGGATCGACCAAGTATATGTAGTAATAAGTTTGATATGAAAAAAAAATACTTTCAACATATAAATAGACTGTGAGACGTGTTGACCAAGTCCATATAGTAATAAGTTTAGTATGAAAAAATAATACTTTTTACATAAAAATAATATTTTCATGAGTCATATTAAAACAAATATTTTTAGACAAAAATATTTTTCGTAGGTTATATTTGTGATTAAAAGTAATAATTTAATAAAAATAATATTTTTTTTAGCTGTAATATGTTTCATGAAATGTGACATGTAAGATGGTTTCAGACTATTTATCTTTAGATTTATTGGAACTTTAATTATATTATGTTCATAAAGAGAATAATGCTATATAAACTAGGCCCCATTTGGATAAATTTTAAATTTTTTTTAGTATTTTTAGAGTTGAAAAAATTAAAATATGTGTTTGGATTATATTTTTATAAAATATTTTTGAAAAATATTTTTAAAAACTAATTTTGAAGTACACATTTTGAAAAACAAATGAAAGATGTTTTATAATGTTTTTAAAATACAAAATATAGGTGAACATTATACGAATGATCAATTAATTTTTTTTTGTATGATTAATTATTTAAATGATGTTTTAATACTATTTTTTAATTGTAAATCATTTAAAATAATTATCTCAACATTTTTCATTTAAAAATATTTTTATAAAATAATTGTCCAAACACATACTTACCTTTAAAAAAACTTTCGAAACATTTTACAAGATTTTTTAGAAGTATTTATATAAAAATAGTTTTAAAAAATTTTACCAGATGGAGCCATCTTAAGTTTAAGATTAATTTTTTAATTTTCAAAGTTACTAAAATCATAAGTCTCAAACTATTGAAGTAATATTCTTGTGGATCGAGTGTCGTCTCGCCTCTTAGTCGCCAAGAAATGAATGGTCAAGGTCTTTTTATAAATTTAGATAAGAACTTGGAATTTTATGAAAATAAAATTTTTGCTTATTTTTTCGTGCTCGATATGGCCGGTTAAAGATTTGAACTTTTTTAATCGCAGCCTTTTCCTCATGCTTTGTGCTTAGTTCGCACTTTTAGGACACATATATAAACTACTCTTTTGTGCTTACAAATAATTCTTTTATTTTATAATTATTATTTAGATGATATTGTTAGAAATAAATATCTTGATCAGATTGATCTGATACTACTTGATGAAAATGTAGGATCGAAATTCCGGTCATAAAATACGGTTTAGAGTTTAGAAGGGGGTGAATAAACTCTTGTTGAAAACTTTTGTGTTTTTAAACAATTTTGGAATTTAACTCTGGTAGGAGTTAATTCCTGTGCTCAATCCAATCTGCTCTCTTATAAACTTTATGCAGAAGGATTACAATTGAGCAGTGAACCAAAAGAGTGCTATGCGTGCAAACTATATAAACAGATTAGAGAGTCGAGTTTGTTTATGGAAGTTTGAAGCAACACTTCTACGTCTCTCTTTCTTTCAAACTGGAAGGATTTCTACTAGAAGACTTTGATATAGAATACACAGTATTCTAATCCACTCAGTCAGAAAGCACTCGAATTGAAATCTTAGTCTCACTCGAAAAACAGCACACAAGCTGTAAAATCTCAAATACAGCATGCAGGTTGTGAAAAAAAATTCAAAAAGGGCTTTTCGAATATATGAACTGTTTGGTACAAAAGCTTATAGTATTCAGCACTCAGCTGAAATATACTTTACAGAAGATTCAAATGAAAAGCAACGAATAAACAATCTTCTGATTGAAAGGAAAATTTAGCAAGCACAGTTGCTCAGATTGCGTTAGTAGAAAGCTTCTCGTCTATCTCTTCTCGTATATGTCTACTTCGTCGTATATGTCTCTTCCGCACTTATATTCCTTTTATACTCTCATGATTCAAACGGTAATAAATTTATCATGTAGGCATATCTTTGATCATTGTCCATGCATTAATGAGCATTAATTGATCATCCTTTGATCGTACATCTCCGTTAAATGTTTTCGTAGAGTAGCAAGTCTCGTTTACAGCTAGACTCTGACACATCTGATATCATGCTGAAAAGCATATCTGCTACACTCCTTTTGTCAAGTCATTGCCTCAAAGACTGCTCTGTTCAGCTTTCTTCCTGATCTGATCTGTACCTGATCTAATCTACCAAGCTCCACATACTCTATTCTACTCTTGAACTGTTTCGAATATCCACTCTGATCTGACCCGTTCTGTCGAAGCTCCTAAGCTGATATGTTCTCTCCTAATGTAACACCCAAACTCCATGGGAGTCACGGGATCAAAGAAGAGGAATTAAAAGAGGAAAAAGAAGGGCTGAATCATAAATAGAACAAGCTGTATTGCCTTGCTCAAATAAATAATAACCGTTGGCGCCAAGAAAATAAAACCAGATTTCATTACAACTTGCAAAGTACAAAATGCGAAATCGCGATATTACAACTATTGAACTCTATCTGAATTCATCTTTGTTGTAACTGATCTCAATACAGATTTGTCTAAGATCAAGGACAACAAAACAACAACTACAAAAGAACATCGCGGAAACGCAGGCCTTCGATAAACACTCGCACATCGCCACTTGTTCAGACGCCACCTCCCATCATTACTGTGGGGAAAAAAACTCAGATCCCACCATCAATATTTTTCGTCAGACTTATGGCTCAGAAGTTCTCCCAATAGGCCCCGTTGCACTCGATCGAATGACTACTGATATCAGTTACAATATGGTGAAATCTCACCCAATATGAAGAGGCAACCGACCCATTCGTCTGCTGCTCACCCTTCCAATATGGTCCGGATGTTATCTTTGCCATAAATCCTAAAATCTGAAAATTTTCTTCCTTTAAACATCTACTGATCGAAATCAAATCTTAACATCGGGGTTCACTTTAGTTAAAATTCATTTTCTTTCTTTCGAAAACCTTTTCACTGAGCATTCAGCTATTACTTGAAAAAAAAAACAGATGTTTACTGTAGAAAGACTATCGCTATTGGAAAACAAAGGTTACTGTCAACAGATATATCTCTCGGGGAATAATGAACAAAGCTGTCAACAGATATCTCTCGGGGAACAATAGCAAAGCTGTCGACAGATATCTCTCGGGGAACAATAGCAAAGCTGTCGATAGATATCTCTCGGGGAAAAATAACAAACCTGTCAACAGATATCTCTCGGGAAACAACGGAAGGTTGCTGTCGACAGATATCACCCTATAGGAAATGAACAGTAGGTAACTGTCGGGAAAATGAACAGTAAGTATCTGTCCACGGATGTCACTCTCTTGGAAACGAAAGTTACTGATATCAAACCTCTCGATGAACAGGAATTTACTGCTAGCAGACCTTTCGGAAGTTAAAAAGAAGTCAAGTTCGAACATTACTCCTTACTAGGAAGAAGAAGAACTTCGTTACAGAACAATGAACAGAAATCTGAAATGCTCAGTGTTTTAAAACAACATCACCAACTTCAACATCAACTTCGTAGAATACATTTTGAGTTCCAAACATACATCCACTGTGAACCCGAACATTAAACATACACTACAATATCAGCAGAACATGAACAAAGGCTGATATTAACATAACTTAGGCAAGAATTCACGAAATGAAACGAGAACAATACATATGCTTTCATGGCTTAACAAGAATCAGATTTACTTGCCTCAATATTTGGAGAAACACGAAATACAGCAGATCCTATCAGCAAGTCTCCTCAAGCACCGCAGTGTGTCTCTTATGGTTTCTTTGATGAAAATGAAGGTTTTCTTACAAAACAATGAACTTATAGCCCACACGTATCATAGGCATGGGAGTCTGTCATGTAACAGGGGAAAAACACTTGAGTAGGCATGGTGTTCCACGCCTACCTTTCCAAATTTTGTTAAAAGTCCCCTATCACTATTTGAATTTGTAAAAACGATACTCATATTTAAAAAGAACCATTCTCCCATCCAAAAATCATTTTATTTTCAACGTCTGAAAATCACTCGGCTGGTGCTTGGGGTAACAGCTGACCAAACCTCTGCACAGTGTCTCACAACTGAAATAAGAAATCAGCTGGAAATATAAACGATTAAGCTGAAGTTCTAATTTAGAAATGGGTCCTTGAATTTAAAAGGACTAAGAATAGTGGTCATAAGGATTTTGGGGCGCTACACCTAAGCTCCAATATGAATTGTTCCAAGGCTTGAAGGCACTTGGTGGAACTTGCTATGATCCGTATCAATCTATTCTCGGAGCTCCACCCAGCTCTGATCTGATTGTATGTCCAAAAATACAATTTCTCTCCGACAACATTGAACAAGTGAAGAAGTAATCCAAAATATTCAAAGGCTGTATCTACTCTTCTATACAACCAAAAGAAACTGAAAACTGAAACAACATGGAAATAAGTGTCCATGATAAACACCCTCGATCTGATTCAGCTCGCACCAACCAGCAACCTCTAAACCTGATCACTTGCACTTAGGAAAACTAGTGAGCCTAGAGGCTCAACAAGCAAATCTGGATATAACTAAGGCATGAAATACATGCATAACAATAACTATTACTGTATATTGAAAATACCTAAGCTGATATGCTCAAAATCTGAACAACTGAATACCGGTAAACTGAAAAACTGAGAACTGAGAAACTGAGGGCACATAAAATGAACATTCTTGAAACATCTAAAATTTTTACTGGTATTTAAAACATTTCACTAATATTAAAGGAAGTAACATAAACTTTTCTCAAATTCTGTGGTTGTAAAAAACCCTGTTCTTTGTTCTCTTGAATTATGGCTCAGAAGCTATATGTAGGTCAGTCGTTTGATCAAACTATCATGTGTATACAGGCTCTGGGGAATAAATACCAAACTATGTGAAGGGGTATATAGGTTCGTTAATCCATCATCCTTATCCTTCCTGCTTGAAGGGGTATATAGATCGTCAACCATAATCCTTGTCCTTCATATGGAGGGGCACACTGGTTCATTAGCTAGCGTCCTCACCCTCTGTAGGACCGAGCGCTTGCCGCTTTACCAAAAGCTATAGCTGGTGGTAACGGTGCAACTCTAATCTTTTAAACCGTATAGCAACACAAGCGCCACGTTTCGATCGCTCTAGCTATAGCTTTTGGTAAAGCGGCAAGCGCTCGGTCCTACAATTGGTATCAGAGCCAAGGTCACGGGTTCGATTTCCATTGATTGCAAGGAGTGCAATTATTGGGAGGGGGATTGTTGGAGTGCAATAATTGCCCCTGCTAGGTAGAGCGATCGAACCGTGGCGCTTGTGTTTCTATACGGTTTAAAAGATTGGAGTTGCACCGTTACCACCAGCTATAGCTTTTGGTAAAGCGGCAAGCGCTCGATCCTACACCCTCCCTCTGCTGACCGTTTGTTATCTTTGTCATAAATCACTTAACTTCGAAATACTTCCTTTAAATTTTTCTGGAAAACTTTCTTTACTTTCTGTAAATATTTCTTACTTTTTGTAAAACTTGCATTCTCTGCTTTTCTTTATCTGAAACAGACCGCTTTCTTATATGGTTTGCTATTGTAAAACTCTTTTGATGTTCGAAGACTATTGGGAGTTCATCAGAGTTCAATCGAAGAAGAAAACTGGAATCAGCTCCGGCTATAAAAATAAATACGAATAGCAGATCTCTATACTGAAGGACTTTCGCTTGAAATTAGGTATAACTTCGAACAGATTAGAGTTATGCCTTTGAATCAAAGCTAAAATAAAGAAGAATTAAACTTGAAAATTAGTATCAGTCCAGAGTGGACCTAAGCTGAATCAGCTCGGAGTATGAACGGAACGCGAGCGTACTGGCTCAGAATAGAAAATCAGATCTGGGCTATTTGGTCAACTCAGATTAGGAAAAGTCAACACAACTTAAATGAGCATACTGAATTATAATGGTCAAACAAAGTCAACTCATCTTGGATAATGAAATCAAATTACGAGCATAAAACAGCTCTGGTGAGAAATCAGATCATGGGTAATAAAAAAAGCTCTGGGGAAGTAAACAGATCGCGACTTAGAATCAGCTCTGGGAAAAGAAACAGATCGCGACTTAAAATCAGCTCTGGGAAAAGAAACAGATCGCGACTTGAAATCAGCTCTGGTAAAATAAACAGATCGCGAACTTAGCTCAATAGTGACTAATAGGTTAGAAGATTTCCTTAGTCTGAACCAAACGAAAATATCTAAGGAAACATTCCACAAATAAAACACGTAAGCTACTTGTAAGCTGCTTGCTGAACATCCCAGAATTTTCAAGAAGAAACTGGATCGAACATCGTAAAACATTTTCTAACAAAACTTTTTTGAATCAAAACTTCAGCAAATCAATACTTTCTCAAGAAATCATCTTTAACTCAACTCTGTGTTTGAAAAACTTCAAAAACGTTTACCAAACCCTTAAAACATACAAGCATGCAAGAAGAAAATCAATATATGCTTTTCAAACTACAACAAGAAACAGAGTTTACTTGTTTTAACAACAACAACGATTAGCAAAGATTTATCCGGCCTAAACAGTGAACAAACACGATCGTCCCTTTGAAATGCTTTTAAAACTTCGGTTGGTTTTCTTTTTACAGAGAGCACCACTTTATCAAAAGTTTTAGTGAAGTTTTTGTGAATAAAGATGAGAGGTGATTGGGCAGGTATTTATATAAAAATCTCAAAGCCAAGTTAAATGAAAACACGTTTTGCTAAAGTGCTACTAAAAACAGTGCTACCCTGCTTTTAAAACAAGAAAATGCAGATCGACCATTTGGTTAAAAATGAAACGAAATGTCTTGACTGACTAGACAGCTCTCACAACCGTGCCCTAAACTGAAACAGATCAGCACAGATAAAATCTGATTGACAATTAAAATTACAAATAAATCCCTCAAAACTTTTATCTTTACATTTGTGGAATTATGGATTTCTGGCATTACAGGTTTGTTGCGTTCCTACGCCTGATCTGATCCAATAGTCTCCGAACTGATTTTATCTTCACCAAAACTTGGAATATTTTCCCAACAATTTCCCAGTTTTGGTGATGAAAAAACCCAGAGCTGAATACATAGAAGAATTTCTCTTTAAGCTTCTCTTCAGCTGGCTATTCTCAGACAAACCAAATCTGCTTCCTCATATTTATTTATCTATGCAATACTGTGTTGACGACAATGGCGGATCCGGATCCCGTTTCCCTGGGGCGCAGCGGAAGTTAAATTTTGCCCCGAGATACGTTCAATACATTAAAAATAATCAATAAACCATTCATAGGATGTTTATCGATTGTTACCTTGCTGGCGTCTAGGCGCCTGGCTCCCAACCAGATTCACAGGGAATTCTGGCTCTTGAAATGTAGGCGGCGGTAGATCGTCTAATCAGGTCCACGATCGGAAACGTGATTCCTCCGTCAGTCTGCACTAGAAGATCTGGCGGATTTTAGCACGAACGGATTCTCCTCATCACGCTGATCGAAACAAGTCCGATCACGAAGTCAACGGCGGCGGGCGGCGGCGTGGCGGCGGCGGCGGCGCTTGGAGGTGCTATGATGGGCTTGAACCGGCCCATTGGACTTGGGTCAGGCCCAAGTCCATATGAACATTCGGTTCATTTAAATCACTGCGGTTTCATCATAACTCCGATCGACGATCAGATCGGACCGATCGACTCAGTTTCAAAAACTGAATGTTATGATGTGAAAAACAATTTTTCAGATTATCTAGCCCAAAATAGCAGTTTAGCCCCTCAACTTAGGAAATCGCAATTTGACCCCTGTTGAATTTTAGGAAGTCGCACTCCCTAAAATCCTCTTCCTATGCTCAACACATTGAGCTCAGTTTCCGTGCGGGAATCATGAATCCAGTACTTGTGTGACCCTGAATGGTTCAGGGATACAGCTAGCCGTGGGCCCACAACCATTGTGACTCCGAAATCACAATTTCGGACTTGCCCATCGGATCATGGTAAAGCACCTAGCAACATCGCCCCATGATCCCCTAGGTATCATTGATAGTGCCTGCAAGAACCAGTTGGTCGTGGTTAGCGTACAGTACGGTCCTTTCAACACATATATCCCGATCAGATCAACGACCATTGGTAAATCGAGAGTCCCTAAAGATCCGATGACTATGCATACATCTTGGAGATCGAATAGTGACATCACGAGTGTTACTAGGCAAACCCATTTACCTAAAACACATCCAGTACTCTGGCCAGAGATTCATACACTATTGTCTCCTCAGATAGCATAGGATATCCACGCATGAAAGCGAGCGGTGAATCCTCGACAACGAAGCATAGACTCCTACATGCATCGGGACCTCACCCAATCCTGCCGCCTAATGACCCCAAATGAGTCGACAAACGGGTCAAAGTGAGGCGCCTATCATGTAGAGTCTCAATGACATTTCGAGTAGTGAGGACTAATCAGTACAACCAAGACCTCGGACTTATCCACTCGACAAATGGTAACCACTTGGAAAGTCCGAACGAGGGTAGTTCGATAGATCACCAGGTCACTATCCATCTGCATGCTCAGAACATCACAATGTTCCCTACCAATGAAACATGGTACTTCACATCGCAGATGCTAGTCTCAAGCTCGGGCGGCCTTATCCTCATTTTGACGGCCCAATCGACTAGGAACGAATTCAGAATACACAGTGACTATTAGATGTGTTTAATGATAGCCATCATATCCACTATTACATCTAACATACACTATGGTGCATTTTAGGTCTTTATCCAACACAATTGTTAACATTATAATCATAATGAAGATAAAGAATGCCATAAATAAATGCGAATTTCATAAATAAAGATTGTCATGTACAAGAGTCAATAAAATCCACACGCCACAAGTTGGCTAGTTGGGCATCTACTCTAACAATCTCCCACTTGTCCTATAGCCAACTACTCATCAGACGCAGTCCCATTATTTCGCGATTTTTTTCAAACAACGGTCCTGGCAAGGGCTTCGTAAGTGGATCAGCAATGTTGTCCGTAGAGGCGACTCTCTCAACTGCTATGTCACCTCTAGTCACAATATCCCGGATTATGTGGTATTTCCTCAGTATATGTTTGGATCTTTGGTGAGACCTAGGCTCCTTTGCTTGCGCAACGGCACCCGTGTTGTCGTAGTACACCGAGACTGGACCAACTCCATCAGGAATGACGCCCAACTCTTGGACGAAATTCCTTATCCAAACCGCCTCCTTAGCAGCAGCTGATGCTGCAATGTACTCAGCCTCAGTGGTTGAATCCGCGATGGTGTCTTTCTTGGAACTCTTCAAAGAGACAGCACCACCATTGAGCATGAATGCAAATCCAGAGGTTGACTTCAAATCATCCACGTCACATTGGAAGCTAGAATCAGTATATCCTTCCAATTTCAGTTTACCACCCCCATAGACCATGAACATATTC
>KQ989045.1:2865-35873 GCA_001598015.1 Dorcoceras hygrometricum | reverse complement strand
CGGGAAACGGGATCCGGATCCGCCATTGTCGGCTGCTGCGCGCGATGGCGCCGCCGCACGGGGCGGCGCAGGCAGCTCACACTTCCTCCCCCCTTTTTGTTCTTTCGATTCTGAAATCTGAAATTCGATACAATTCAGGCATAAAATGTATTGAAGGATCCGAGCCTTGGCTCTGATACCACTGTTGACGACAATGGCGGATCCAGATCCCGTTTCCCAGGGGCGCAACGGAAGTTAAAATTTTGCCCCGAGATACGTTCAATACATTAAAACTAATCAATAAACCATTCATAGGATGTTTATCGATTGTTACCTTGCTGGCGTCTAGGCGCCTGGTTCCAACCAGATTCACAGGAAATTCTGGCTCTTGAAATGTAGGCGGCGGTAGATCGTCTAATCAGGTCCACGACCGGAAACGTGATTCCTCCGTCAGTCTACACTAGAAGATCTGATGGATTTTAGCACGAACAGATTCTCCTCGTCATGCTGATCGAAACAAGTCCGATCATGAAGTCACCGGCGGCGGGCGGCGGTGTGGCGGCGGCGGCGGCGCTTGGAGGTGGCCGGTGGCGGCGTGAGGTTTGGGAGAGGAGGGGCGGCCGATTTTTGGGTCTAGGGTTGTGTTCTTGTGTTGTGATTAAAGCCCTAGGTCATATCAACATATAGACCTATGATGGGCTTGAACCGGCCCATTGGACTTGGGTCAGGCCCAGGTCCATATGAACAGTCGGTTCATTTAAATCACAGCGGTTTCATCATAACTCCGATCGACGATCAGATCAGACCGATCGACTCAGTTTCCAAAACTGAATGTTATGATGTAAAAAACAATTTTTCAGATTATCTAGCCCAAAATAGCAGTTTAGCCCCTCGACTTCAGGAAATCGCAATTTGACCCCTGTTGACTTTTAGGAAGTCGCACTCCCTAAAATCCTCTTCCTATGCTCAACACATTGAGCTCAGTTTCCGTACGGGAATCATGAATCCAGTACTTGTGTGACCCCCAATGGTTCAGGGATACAGCTAGCCGTGGGCCTACAACCATTGTGACTCCGAAATCACAATTTCGGACTTTCCCATCGGATCATGGTAAAGCGCCTAGCAACATCGCCCCATGATCCCCTAGGTATCACTGATAGTGCCTTCAAGAACCAATTGGTCGTGGTTAGCGTACAGTACGGTTCTTTCAACACATATATCCCGATCAGATCAACGACCATTGGTAAATCGAGAGTCGCTAAAGATCCGATGACTATGCATACATCTTTGAGATCGAATAGTGACATCGCGAGTGTTACTAGGCAAACCCATTTACCTAAAACACATCCAGTACTGTGGACAGAGATTCATACACTATTGTCTCCTCAGATAGCATAGGATATCCACGCATGAAAGCGAGCGGTGAATCCTCGACAACGAAGCATCGACTCCTACATGCATCGGGACCTCACCCAATCCTGCAGCCTAATGACCCCAAATGAGTCGGTAAACGGGTCAAAGTGAGGCGCCTATCATGTAGAGTCTCAATGACGTTTCGAGTAGTGAGGACTAATCATTACAACCAAGACCTCGAACTTATCCACTCGATAAATGGTAACCACTTGGAAAGTCCGAACGAGGGTAGTTCGATAGATCACCAGGTCACTATCCATCTGCATGCTCAGAACATCACAATGTTCCATACCAATGAAACATGGTAATTCACATCGCAGATGCTAGTCTCAAGCTCGGGCGGCCTTATCCTCATTTTGACGGTCCAATCGACTAGGAACGAATTCATAATACAGTGACTATTAGATGTGTTTCATGATAGCCATCATATCCACTATCACATCTAACATACACTATGGTGCATTTTAGGTCTTTATCCAACACAATTGTTAACATTATAATCATAATGAAGATAAAGAATGCCATAAATAAATGCGAATTTCATAAATAAAGATTGTCATGTACAAGAGTCAATAAAACCCACACGCCACAAGTTGGCTAGTTGGGCATCTACTCTAACATACTGGAGCTTTGTGAAATAGCCGAGAGACGGGTTTCTCCAACAAAGTGCTGAGAGATAACATAAAGAGGTGTAAAAGTGCCAAGAATCCCTCCGTATATTGTTGAAATGACACCAGGAGCATAACTCTCAGTAAAAACCATGCTAGAGAGATGCTTTGACAATAAGCTCTTGAAAGCATGATATACTATTGTTCCTGATTATTTCTATTTCTATGATCACTGATTAAGATCTGGAAGAACAGAACGAAAGCTTGTCCGTGGATTCTTTATGACACTTTCCTGAGATGAACTGTGTAGCATAAAATCTCTATAAGAGGGTGCAATCCAACCCTAGACACCGAGCTGCATCAATAACCTTTGTCCCTTACCACAGTTCACTCACTCACTCATCCTAAGAAGAACAGATTGGTTTAAAGTAAGACGACACTAGTCAGTTTATTGATACTCGCATCTGTTAAAACCTTGCAACCTGTACATAGACTAGACTCATGTTTCCTATATGAAGTCCTAATCTGGCTTCTGGGTGAAGTCCCAATCTGGTTTCTAGTTAAGAACTTATTTGTACAACTTCTCTATATGTACAAAAGAATAATCGGATAAGATTATATACTGTATATTTGTGCATCTGTACATCTTAATTGTATCTATACATGTATACTCTTTGTATCTGTTCATTGTATCTGTATATGTACACACTCTGTATTTGTACAATTTTGTACGATACATACTCTATATCTATACACAATCTATAACTGTACATAATCTATATCTGTATATACTCTGTATCTATACACAATCTTTATCCAGCACCAACGGTACACAACATTTTAATCCAAATTCTTCTATCTTCACCTCTGACTACTTTCCCCCTTTTTGACATTATCATCATTTAAGAACGCTCAGCCATCTGAGAGCTAAGTGCAGCGATCCCAACAGAAAGTTCCTGTTTTGTAATACTCAACTCCTTAACCAGATCAAAGTAAAGCGAGTATTGGTTCTCCCGGAGAGAGTCTTGAAAGTGGTTACTCGAGAGAACATGCGATCTTTGAGTTTCATCACTTCAAGCCGAGTTTGCGATTGTTGCACTCGCAGACCTCTCAGGTCATCTAATGTCTTCCACCTTCTTCATTCAGCTCTTAACTTCTGATTCTAAATTGGATGGAGGGGTAGTTGTAACAGCAAGGATCATCGATAAATCTTTATCACCCTCAGAGCGAGATACAACTCGTCCCGATCCGATCCCATTCCTTCATCGTTCTATACACTTGTAGTAGTAGGTGCCGCATCACTAGTATTCTATATAGTATCCTATTCTGGAACCATCCCATTCCTCTTTATCTATATGATCCTGATGCTCCTCTACCTGATCTGAAACCCTTTGCTCCAGATCTTGAGCCTATTGCTCCAAAACTGATCCAGATCTCGTTCCTCAGCACAGTCAGGATCCTTGTGCTCAATTATCCTCATCGAAACATCCTCAGTCTCTGCTGAGTTTGATCCGAGTTGCCAGTAAATTTCAAAATGTGTGCGTGAGCTCTCTTGAACTAGCTCTGAGTAACTTCAAGAGTTATCTCAATGGATTGCTCTCTAAATCTGGAGCTTTCAGGAAGGACAATAGGCAAGCCAGCTTGTGCACGAGAGCACCTATTTTTGTCTCTGATCTGCTGTAGGTCAGCTTCCAAGAGACGAATACTCAAGAGATCTTGATTTGCAGTTGGCTCATCTTTATTGAAATTTTTCCAGTGCTCAGCCACTGACTTCCTCATGAGTTGCACATACATTCGAAAGCTAATTAGCTCCCATCTCAGAAACAATTTTGAAACCTCGGTTTTCTCAGCCCATAGCATGAAATTGTCTTCTATATTTGCCTTTCTTTCTATGAGCGTCATCGACGAGATCGTGTCGGAACCTCTTCCATTCATCAAACTTCTGAAGCTGTGGTTCCACTGTGTCTTTGATATACCGAACCACCAGCAAAAAATGTTCCTCAGCAGGGTTAGGTCTATCAACATCAACAAGAAATTCTTTCCCTTTGGCTGCAGAATCAATCCTCGGCAAGAAATGAGTGACCTAGTTGATCTCCTTGATGGTGATACTTGTTGGTTTAGGGCCAAAAAATGCACTAATAGATCCTTCAGTTATTGCAATATCTTTTTTTTCACCGGCAGAAAGTGCCTCTTCACCACTGTCCTCCGCATGAGGATTCTCTACCAAAATTTCCTCAACACCATCATCAACATCAACCGCAACAGGTTTCTCAACATCTAAAGATACGGTTGCTACAGCAGGAATAACATATATAGGTTGCACCAGCTTAGGCCTTTTAGACCTTGCTTGACGCACTGGTGCAAACACAATAGTATAGGTCTGGCTATTACCTGGCAAGGGATGCTCTGCGGCCATCGAGCTGGTGTCAGATCGCACCTTGATCAGCCGAAATTTGTTGTGATTGCTTCATCTCCCTCCGTGGCTTTTCTCTTCGCTATCCGATTTTTTATAGCTCATTTGCTCCTGAATCTTCATGAGATTTAGATTCTTCTTGGTGACCATCTTTTTATTGTCACCAATCTGACGCTTCGCTTCCACAAAGTCAGATACCACAGAAGCATTTTTTATTTTATAAGTGTGAACAGACTTGACGTTCAACACTTTAAGCGGATGAAGAGCCGCGGAATCTCCAAGGTCCATGCCAGTGAACGTCTCAAGCATCTTTTCTTTCTACACTACATAACCCTGAGACTGGGGGGCTGGAGATGCAACCATAGAAGTGAAAGTCCCAAAAAGAACGCTTGACCAGTTAATCGTGTCCCGACTTTGATCGCCACCACTATGTTAAACCGTTCTGCTGTGACAGCGTCAAAGGACCACGCCTTTGCTGTCAACGACTTTGCCACAATATCGTTCAACAAAAAATATTCAGCCTTCATCTCCTTCTTCTTGTCGAAGGTTTTAAAGATATACCCGTGTTGGGTCCCAAAATCCCGGGGTACCAGATCTCAAATGCGCTTTGATACCAATTGTTGGGATCGAAAAACCAGGGTTTTTCATGAGCTCTGCCACAACTCACGTAGGCTCTCACACAGCCCAAGTAGCAACCCCGTGAGTTACGTGCATTTTGAATTTTACTGTTCGAAAACCAGCACGCAACTAAAACTAGATCGCATAAATATAGAACCAGCTCAGCGCTAGACCAGTGCAGTGCATGATCCTGATTTTTACCGATGACTTCAACCAGCTCAATGAAAGAACGAGCGATCTGGTAGAGTAAATCCTTGAGCTGCAATAGCTCAGTGTTCTTGAATGTTAGTGCACCGAGATACAGATTGAGTAATGAAGTTAAATCATGCGGAAATAACTCAACCTGAACTCTTATATTCGTAAGCTTTTAAACAGTTTTAAGCGTAATAAACAAACATGCAATGCGTATGTATGAATGCGGAAAGCAGTAAAGGAAATACGCTGAGGTTTGTTTATGGAAGTTCGGAGAAAACTCTCCTACATCTCCCCTTCTTCCACAATCGAAAAGGATTCCACTAGAAGACTTTGATTGCAGCGACCCTTCGCTACAACCCACTCCTACGACCCGCAGCCGCAAGAACTCCTAGCCACACCACTGCACACTAAGCCTGCAAGCTATGTGTCTAACAACACTTCTTTAACGCCTCAATGAGAAAGGCTACACACAATTCTTTAACGTCTCAGTGCGAAAGACAACTAGACTTGTTTAACGTCTCTGTCCAAAGACTAAAATGGAAGTCGTTCTTTATTTGATTCACTCAGCTAATATAGTCAGCTCTCTCAAATATATGTGAGTGAATCGTGTGTGAGATTTACAGTGTTCGCTCAATCTCTTGAAGATAGAATCTCACACACTGGGAAGTGCTACTGTTCAAGCTGGTTTTTCATTGTATTCCCAGGGTTGTGCTTTCTTCTTTTACATTTTGGTTCGCACAATACATTTTTGACTTCGCTCATCTCGGCATGCACTACTCTGCCATATATTTGCTTGTGCTGTGCTATAGCCTGATGCGGAGTTATATCCGTTGGACACAAAGTATTAGCCATTGAAAGTCTTCTGACACTTTTGTACTTTGCGTCCTTTGTCCATAAATACGTTGGAGGATTTTCTTCACTTTAGGCACGTGAGCACTGTACTTTGAGAAGACAATACAAGCAAGTCGATTTGAATATTGAAAAGCATTCTGTGTATAGTCTTGTATTCAAATCACTTTGCTCGTAGATTTGATAACATCTGTCATGCTATATGAGATGGTTTGATCTTAACCAGCTTGCTAGCTTTTCTCCGTTCCGGTTTGCACTGAGCTGGTATTGTATTTGAGCTGGTTGCTTCATCGAGCTGTTCAACGCTCTCTTCTTCTCATTTGCAACCGCGCTTGAACTGATCTTTATCATCTTCAGATCTTCGAGTTCCTCTATATAGTAAAGTTCTTTCCCATTTTATGACTGTTCATGACTTTGCTAGATAGAGTCCCTCTTTCTTTGATCTGCTTTCAAACAACCTGTCCAGCTGGTTTGACCTTAACCAGCTGGTTTCTAACCTACCCTCTATACCTGGGAAGATTCTTCATTTGAGCTGTTCTCCAAGCTGGTTTGCTTCAGAGTTCTTCAGGATGAATGCTGAGCTGTGGCAGTGTGCCCATCTAGCTCGCATCTATCTATACCAGCTTGGCTCAATTGAGGCTGATCGAGTACCCCTTGCATACAGATTCTTCCTCTGCTCCAATAATGGGGGTTACCTCGATCTCGATTAGCCTCTCACTAAAACATCTCCGCTCTGCACTTTAACACGGCACTTGTACTTAGCACTTGATCTGCGCTTGAGCCATTCTGCACTTCATCGCATCCCACTGCGCTTGATCTCCGTGCTGCTCCTGCTCCAAGATGGTGAGCCATCTTGGTATTACCTGCATTCTGGAAGTAAACTGCTGTACCATCTTGGGCGTCCCGTTACTGTTCCAGCTAGATATCTTCGACCAGTCCATCTCAGACATCCCCTCACTGTTGCAGTGTGGATATCTTCATGTCTACTCCAGTCTTAGCAAGCTGCGCATGTCACGTAGAGCATTAGTACAATTGTAACAGATTTTGTGTAATTAAAAACTTAGATTCTGATCTGTAGGAACAGATCCAACAACCCGATAGCGAGAAGGCTACCTTCATTGTAAGGCTCGGTGCTCATAATACCTAGATAAGCACACAATCAATGCTATAACGTGGAAGCTTTAAAAGTAGTTAAAATTTTTTTTGGCCTGAACTAATAATACAACTTCAAAATACGTGAATACTCAAAATACAGACTTTGAATCAAAATTCCATGATGGTCCCATTACACGGGGTACCATGTCGCAAAAGCGCTCTGATACCAATTTTTGGGATCGATTTTACGGGAGGGGTGTTCATGAGCTCTGTCACAACTCACGTAGGCTCTCACACAGCCCAAACACCAACCCATGAGTTACATGAATTTTAAAATTATTGAGAGTTGAAAAAAAAAACTAGCACGCAACTGCAAAACCAGATCGGCGTCAAGCTGGACCAACAGCTCTACGAGCTGGTCCTGATTACAAACGATCTGGTTCCTTAAATCTTGAGCTGCAATATCTCCGTGTTCTTGAATTTTAATGCACCGAGATACAGATTGATTTATTAGTTAAAATCATGCGGAAACAACTCAAACTGAACTCTTATATTCGAAATCCTTTAAACAGTTTTATGCGTAGTAAACAAATATGAAATGCGTGAATGTAAATGCAGTAAGCAGTAAAGAAATACACTGCAATTTTTTTATTGAAGTTCGGAGCAGAATCTCCTACGTCTCCCGTTCTTCCGCAATGGGGAAAGATCCACTAGACTTTGATTGCAACGACCCTCGCTGTTAGAGTAGATGCCCAACTAGCCAACTTGTGGCGTGTGGGTTTATAGACTCTTGTATATGACAATCTTTATATATGATATTCGCATTTATTTATATGGCATTCTTTACTTTCATTGTGTTGTATGATGATTAACAATTGTGTTGAGTAAAGACCTAGAATGCACTAAAGTGTATTTTAGATGTGATAGTGGGTATGACGGCTATCATGAAACACATCTAATAGTCACTCATGATCCGTTGGGCAAGTCCGGAATTGTGATTCCGGAGCCACAATGGTTGTGGGCCCACGGCTAGCTGTATCCCTGAACCATTGAGGGTCACACAAGTACTAGATTCGAGAATCCCGCACGGATACTCAGCTCAATGTGTTGAGCATACGAAGAGGATTTTGGGAGTGCAACTTCCTAAAAAGACAACAGAGGTCAACTCGTGATTTGCCGATGTTGAGGGGCAAAACGGTCATTTTGCACTGGGGTTCTGAAAAATGGTTTTTCAGATCATAGTATTCAGTTTTGGAAACTGAGTCGATCCGTCCGATCAGATCGGTGATCGGAGTTACGATGAAGTCTCGGTGATGGGGATGAACTGAATGTTCATCCGTTGGACCCGGGCCCGTTGGGCCGGTCCAAGTCCATCACTTAGTCTATTTAATATAGACTTAGGAGACTTAATCATAAGACTTGATACACAAACTAAAACCCTAAACCTAGCTCTAGTAGCCGTCGCCCCCACCTCTCCTCAAAGCCGCCTAGCGCCGCCGCCTCTCTCTCGCCGGAATTTGTTCCGGCCAACTCGACGAGGAGAATCCGTCCGCGCCGATATCGTCAGGCCTTCTAGTGTAGGCTGACGAAGGAGTCTCGTTCCGGTCGTGGACCTGATTGACGTTATCTACCGCCATCTACCGTGAAGTGCCGGTTTCATCGAGAAACTGGTCGGAGCCAGGCACGAGTTGCCAGCAAGGTAGTCATCTAAACGCCCTATGAATGTCATAGATTGTTTGTTTAATTGAATTGTATTGATCGTCTCCCGGAAATTTTTGTTCTTCCGCTGCCTTGCCGGGAGGCGTGATCCGGATCCACCGTGGTTCCCAACACTCGCTACAACCCACTCCTACGACCAGCAGCCGCAAGAACTCCTAGCAACCACCACTGCACACCAGCCCGCGAGTTGCGTGTGTCTAACTCACTTCTTTATTGCCTCAGTGAGAAAGGCTACAGACACTTCTTTAACGTCTCAGTGCGAAAGACAACTAAACTTGTTTAACGTCTCTGTCCAAAGACTACAATGGAGAGTTTTTAATTTGATTCACTCAGCTAATCTAATTACCTCTCCCAAATATATGTGAGTGAATCGTGTGTGAGATTTACAGTGTACGCTCAATCTCTCAAGGATAAAATCTCACACACAGGGAAATGCTCCTGTCTGAGCTGGTTTTTTACCAATGTCTTCCCAAAGCATGTGATGTCGACTTGATTGTTCTTTGAAGTCCATCAGTGCATTAGCTCACACCTAAGAACTAAACCAGCTTGCACACCAGCTGTCACAGTATGCAAACTTGCGACGAGCACTGCTATGTGTTGTGCATTTTTCTGTTTTCTGATCTGCACTTGCACAACACACACACACACTCTCTCTCTCTCTACATTGATCTGCTTGTGCTCTGATCTTGATATAGCCTCTCGTGCAGATTTGCCCATTGGAAAAAAAGTTGTAGCCATTGAAAAGTCTTCTGACACTGTTGTACTTTGCGTCCTTTGTCGTTTAATGCATCTGCAGGCTTTATCACTTTTAGGCACATGAGCACTGTTCTGAGAAGACAACACAACAAATTGAATTGAACACTGAAAAGTAGTCTGTGTAATGTTGTGTTTTCAAATCGCTTTGCCTGTCGTTTTGTCCAACTTCTGCCCTTGAACTCAGACGAATTCTGCTCTGCTCTGTTCCGTTAGTCTAGCTGGTTTGACCTTAACTAGCTTGGTTCCGTACACCAGCTCGTAGATTTGATAGCATCTGCATATGTGCTATCTGAGCTGGTTTGACCTTAACCAGTTTGCCAGCTTGTTTCTGTTCTGCTTCGATCTGGCTTGTTCATTACATTAAACTGGTCAGATCTCTTTTCTTCTCTTCTCTCGTTCATAGCTCTCTTCTCATCTGCTCTTGAGTTGCTCTTGTTCTGTTATTTCCTGTTCTTGAGCTGCTTCGAGCCACCTTGTTCATCATACTCAGCAGGCCGCTTCTCCGAGATGGTTTCTCAGCTGGTTTTCTTTCCAACTGGTTACTTCTTTCACTAGAGGAGTCTTCCTTCATGTCTCCGCCTTCACTTCATCACAGGCGTCGACATTGTTTGCACTTCGATGACTCCTGCCTCAACAATTTCATCATCATCTTCCCCATAAGCATCCAGCTTCTGGGATCCTTGATCAGGTTTTCTCTTCCCTGATCTGGTTTACCAGCTCGGCTCTATTCTTCTTGTCAAGAGCCACTGTGTGCTTGCTTGTTCACTTGGTCTATTCAGACACCTTATCCAAACCATCGGCAAGCACACCTTTCTTTCACTGGTTGAGCTGCAATCCAGCACCAGTGAATATATCCCATCTTCTTTGGGATATAATACCCAGTTCTGATTCAGTCTTCCCAAGGACTGAGATCCCTATGATGAATTGGTTACAAGTGCATTCTGTGATCAGACCTGCACTTGATCACCGAAATTGTAACGGATCTGCACTTGAACACCTCACTTGTATGCTACACTTGATCTGATCTTGAGCCGTTCTCCACTTCATCTCTCTGCCCTTGAACTCTGCTCTTCTATCATGCTGATGAACCAGCTTGATGCTTCCTGCGTTCTGGATTCCTGCAGAACCTGCATAGTATTCATGTTGGACCAGCTTGGCGTCCCATCACCGTTCCAACTTAGATCTTCTTTGCCCGACCAGCTTGGACGTCCTCTCACTGTTCCAACTTGAACATCTCCATGTTTATTCAATCAAGTGCACTGCACAAGTCATACAAACCGTTAGTAATATATTAACAGATTTTGTGTCAATCAAAACTTAGATTCTGATCTATATAAACAGATCTAACAATCTCCCCCTTTTTGATTTACACAAAATCTGGATAAACATATGCACGTATGTTTATGCTTCAAATATTTCTTCCCCTTTTTGTGGGAATCAAAAAGGGTTTCGAAGTCAAGTCTCCCCCTTAGTATTAAAAACAAACTCCCCTTAAACAGAGCATGGGGTTATTTTTTATTTTAAAATAAAATCATTTTCGGAGGGACGACATTTTGTGAAAACATATGCATGAGAGACATAATCTATGCTACTCAAATATTCTCATTTATTTAGACCAGAGGAGCAATAGAAGATTAAATTTACATAATCTCTTCCATTTTTCCCTAGGATATAGCCTTGCCAACCCTAGAGATCTTGGCATTCACAGACCTCACGCAATCTGTCAGCTCGTCGGAACAGATATTGCTGCACTTTCCTTTCGAGAAACTGCTCTGTAATTCAATAGACATTGCTCCCCCTATCCATATAAAGTGAGTTTTGAAAGTCTTAAAAAATTTTGTAGCATATACAAGCTTTCGAAAGACTATCATAGCAGACAAAATTTAAAATGTTTAAAAATTTTCGAAGAGAAAATGCACTATTCAAGACAACCTGCTCTGATACCAATTGATGGTCCCGTTACACGGGGTACCAGGTCGCAAAAGTGCTCTGATACCAGTTGTTGGGATCGATTTTACCGGAGGGTGTTCATGAGCTTTGCCACAACTCACGTAGGCTCTCACACAGCCCAAACACCAACCCCGTGAGTTACGTGCATTTTAAAATTATTGAGAGTTGAAAAAAAACTAGCACGCAACTGCAAAAACAGATTCAGGCCCGGTGCATACTACAGAGATTAACCACGCAATTAACAACCGCAGAAGCATTTAAAAAGTGGCTAAAATTTTTGCTTTGGCCTGAATTAGAAAACATAATTTAAAAATACACTTATACTCAAAATATCGGTTTTACAACAACCCAAAAGCTGAACACCAGCAGCTGCAGATAACAAATACAAGCATCGAGCATCCCAAAACAATATAATCTCAAATCAGCAATAAAAAATCACTACGGGACATTCCCAGGTGACGACTCTAATACATAATTATAAAATATAGATAACTGGGACATTCTATCCACCTCTCGGGGCACCACCAGCTGCGTCATATCCATGACAAGCTGAGAAGCCTGGGAATCCTGAACAACACACATACAACCAAAAACAGCCAGCCCCAGAGGGACATGGGGTCAAACCCCAGTACAGAGGGCAATGCAAACAACTAATAGACAGCAACAGATATAAATGCACGTGCTATGCATGAGAACAGCAGGATGCAAAGGCAACATGATACAAACAAATCAGGAACCCAAAGGAGCTCAAGGACCAGCTCAGCAGCTGTCAATAGATACGAACAAAGGGTAGTGGCCACGAAGCATGTGAGAGCGTGGTAGCTATCCACTCGTCTCAACACACTGTACCAAAGCATAAACCAGATCACTCAACCCGCTGTTGCCAAAGCTCATGAGAGCGTGGTAGCTATCCACTCGTCTCATAGCGGATAACAACTAAACCAGCAGGGAGATGAGGAGCACGGTATTGCTGCTCGTACTCAATAAAAGCATCCTGGTACACAAAGAGGTAGCACAACAATACACGGCTAACAAGATCTGAGCTCAACATGGGAAAATGCGTGTATGCAATTACAACGATGTGCAACAGCCAGCACAGAACAGAGTTAAACAGCAATAACATACACTGCACAACATACCAGCAAGCATACACATATATCCAAGCTTATCCCAAAGCTGTAATAGAAGCTCAAATTCGTACCTTAGCTTCTGTGCTACAATTACCACAACGAGAGTCCCGAAACTCAGATCTGAAACCTTATTAGCCAACAACAACAACAACTCAGGGATAGTAAGAACAGAACTATGGACTGGGAGCTACCAGCTCAACCCAGCTCTATCCTACCTCTGAAACACAACATATTGCTCTAAACGAAGTGCAAGGTAGGATCTTATACTTACTCGAAAGCACTTCTTGAGCAGAAGAACCAATCAACCGGAATGCGAATGATAGCACACTGTAGCTTCTTCGCGTTCTTCTTCCAGTTGCTCAAAGCTCTCAAAAGAGGTATAGAAAGAACGGTCTTGGCAAGAGGAACTCAACGCTGCCACCCTTGCTCAAAGCTGCGTTGTCACCCATCGGGAATCGGAAGAAATAGTCTACAATGAACAATAAGGGTTTTGCTACAGAAGAGGATATGTTAATGGGGCGAGATATTTCTAAATGTTGGGAAGTAATGGTGCTCATCTGGTCAAAGTCCTCTAGTTATACAACTTAAGTATCCAGATCTGATGAACAGTAGCCACCAGCATTCAGGATCACAACTGGTACTAAATCAGATCTGAACACTATACTAGATCTGATACGCTATACCAGATTTGACTACCACCAAACGACGTCGTACATGAGTCCCACTCAGATCTGACCAGCTGTACACGTCATCCAACTGCACTCTAGCACAACACGTACCATATCTAGTTTCTCAAAACGGCGTCGCACCACAATTCAGAACAGATTACACGCACTGTCCAGATTTCACTTTGGTTGACTCACACGTGTCATCCAACTTGCGTTTGCATGGGTACAATTAAACGACATCTACTGGTAACCAGAAACGACGTCGCACTACCTTCCAGTCTAGACAACCCGGAACCGGTCTACACCAAATTACAAATCGAACCTGTTCACGTAGCGCTACCAGATTTCTCTCTTCAAAGCTGGTTTCTTGCAAACGACGTCGCTCCAGCACCCTCTTATATAATCGACTTAGCGTACCCAAAATGGCTTGCGACACAATTCTTAAGCATCCAACCAGCCAGATCTGACCGTTATACGAAACTAACCCAAATATGAATCCACGCACAAACCAGCATACACTCACTAAGTATACCAGCTCAAAGTTGGCCCGTCCCAGATTAGCTCACGCCTGATCTGGTCTATGCTAAACCCAATTATTTAAATCAATTACCCCACTAATCTTTCGAGTCTCACACCAGATCGGCGTCAAGCTGGACCAACAGCTCTACGAGCTGGTCCTGATTACAAATGATCTGGTTTCTTAAATCTTGAGCTGCAATATCTCAGTGTTCTTGAATGTTAATGCACCGAGATACAGATTGAGTTATGAGTAAAAATCATGCGGAAACAACTAAAACTGAACTCTTATTCGAAAGCCTTTAAACAATTTTATGCGTTGTAAAAAAATATGAAATGCGTGAATGTAAATGCAATAAGCAGTAAAGAAATACGCTGTAATTTGTTTATGGAAGTTTGAAGCTGAATCTCCTACGTCTCCCCTTCTTCCGCAATGGGGAAGGATCCACCAGAAGACTTTGATTGCAGCGACCCTTGCTACAACCCACTCCTACGATCAGCAGCCGCAAGAACTCCTAGCAACCACCACTGCACACCAGCCCACGATCTGCGTGTGTCTAACTCACTTCTTTACTGCCTCAGTGAGAAAGGCT
Organism: Dorcoceras hygrometricum; assembly: GCA_001598015.1. NCBI lineage: Eukaryota > Viridiplantae > Streptophyta > Magnoliopsida > Lamiales > Gesneriaceae > Dorcoceras > Dorcoceras hygrometricum. Next base: position 21,371 of record KQ989045.1, on the reverse strand, counting down.
ACGGACACTTCTTTAACGTCTCAGTGCGAAAGACAACTAAACTTGTTTAACGTCTCTGTCCAAAGACTACAATGTAGAGTTTTTAATTTGATTCACTCAGCTAATCTAATTACCTCTCCCAAATATATGTGAGTGAATCGTGTGTGAGATTTACAGTGTACGCTCAATCTCTCAAGGATAAAATCTCACACACTGGAAAGTGCTCCTGTCTGAGATGGTTTTTACCAATGTATTCCCAGAGTATGTGATGTCGATTTAATTGTTATTTGAATTCCGTCGATGCATTAGCTCACACCTAAGCACTGAAACAGCTTGCACACAAGCTACCATAGAGTGTGCAAACTTCTTGATATAGCCTCTCATGCAGATTTGCCCGTTGGACACAAAGTTGTAGCTGTTAAAAAGTATTCTGACACTGTTGTACTTTGTGTCCTTTGTCATTTAATGCTTCTGCAGGATTTATCACTTTTATGCACGTGAGCACTGTTCTGAGAAGACAACACATCAAATCTAATTGAACACTGAAAAGTAGTCTGCGTAATGTTGTGTGTTAAAATCGCTTTGCCTGTCGTTTTGTCCAACTTCTGCTCTTGAATTCAGACGACTTCTGCTCTGCTCTGTTCTGTTAGCTGAGTTGGTTTGACCTTAACCAGCTTGGTTCTGTACACCAGCTCGTATATTTGATATCATCTGCAGATGTGCTATCTGAGCTGGTTTGACCTTAACCAGTTTTCCAGCTTGTTTCCGTTCTGCTTCGATCTGGATTGTTCATTACACTAAGCTGGTCAGAGCTCATTTCTTCTCTGCTCTCGTTCATAGCTCTCTTCTCATCTGCTCTCGAGCTGCTCTTGTTATGTTATTTCCTGTTCTTGAGCTGCTTCGAGCCACCTTGTTCATCATACTCAGTAGGTCGCTTCTCCGAGCTGGTTTTCTTTCTAGCTGGTTGCTTCTTTCATTATAGGAGTCTTCCTTCATGTCCCAGCCTTCACGTCATCACAGGCGTCGACATTGTTTATGCTCGCTGACTCCTGCCTCAGCAATTTAATCATCATCTTCCCCATAAGCATCCAGCTTCTGGGATCCTTGATTAGGTTTTCTCTTCCCTGATCTGGTTTATCAGCTCGGCTCTATTCTTCTTGTCAAGAGCCACTGTGTGCTTGCTTGTTCACTTGGTTCATTCAGACACCTTATCCAAACCATCGGCAAACACACCTTTCTTTCACTGGTTGAGCTGCAATCCAGCACCAGTGAATATATCCCATCTTCTTTATACCCAATTCAGATTCAGTCTTCCCAAGGACTGAGATCCCTATGATGAACTGGTTACAAGTGCTGTGATCAGACCTGCACTTGATCACCGCACTTGTATACGGATATGCACTTGAACACCTCACTTGTTCGCTGCACTTGATCTTCTATTGAGCCGTTCTGCACTTCATCTCTCTGCGCTTGAACTCTGCTCTTCTATCAAGCTGGTACACCAGCTTGATACTTCCTGCGTTCTGGATTCCTGCAGGACCTGTATTTTATCTCATGTTGGACCAGCTTGGGCGTCCCCTCATCGTTCCAACTTAGATTTTCTTTGCTCGACCAGCTCCTCACTGTTCCAGCTTGAACATCTCCCTGTTTCTTCAATCAAGTGCACTGCACAAGTCATATAAACCGTTAGTATATATTAACAGATTTTGTGTCAATCAAAACTTAGATTCTGATCTATATAAACATATCCAATAATCTCTCCCTTTTTGATTTACACAAAATCAGGATAAATATATGCACGTATGTTTATGCTTCAAAATATTTGTCCCCCTTTTTGTGGGAATCAAAAAGGGTTTCGAAATCAAGTCTCCTCCTTAGTATTTAAAACAAACTCCCCCTAAACAGAGCATGAGGTTATTTTTATTTAAAAGAAAATCATTTTCGGAGGGCCGAAATTTTGTGAAAAACATATGCATGAGATTTTGAAGACATAATCTATGCTACTCAAAGATTCTCATTTATTTAGATCAAAGGATCAATAGAAGAATCAATTTACAGAATCTCTTCCATTTTTCCCTAGGATATAGCCTCGCCAACCCTAGAGATCTTGGCGTTCACAGACCTCGTGCAATCTGTCAGCTCGTCGGAACAGATATTGCTGCACTTTCCTTTCGAGAAACTGCTCTGTAATTCAATAGACATTGCTCCCCCTATCCATATAAAGCGAGTTTTGAAAGTATTAAAAAATTTTGTAGCATAGACAAGCTTTCGAAAGACTATCAGAGCAGACAAAATTTAAAATGTTTAAAAATTTTCGAAGAGAAAATGCACTATTCAAGAACAACCCGCTCTGATACCAATTGATGGTCCCATTACATGGGGTACCAGGTCGCAAAAGCGCTCTGATACCAATTGTTGGGATCGATTTTACGGGAAGGATGTTCATGAGCTCTGCCACAACTCACGTAGGCTCTCACATAGCCCAAACACCAACCCCATGAGTTATGTGCATTTTAAAATTATTGAGAGTTGAAAAAAAACCAGCACGCAACTGCAAAACCAGATCAGCGTCAAGCTGGATCAACCGCTCTGTGAGCTGGTCCTGATTACAAACGATCTGGTTCCTTAAATCTTGAGCTGCAATAGCTCAGTGTTCTTGAATGTTAATGCACCGAGATACAGATTAAGTTATGAGTTAAAATCATGCGGAAACAACTCAAACTGAACTCTTATTCGAAATCCTTTAAACAATTTTATGCGTAGTAAACAAATATGAAATGCGTGAATGTAAATGCAGTAAATAGTAAAGAAATACGCTGTAATTTGTTTATGAAAGTTCGGAGCTGAATCTCCTACGTCTCCCCTTCTTCCGGAATGGGGAATGATCCACTAGAAGACTTTGACTGCAGCGACCCTCGCTACAACCCACTCCTACGACCAGCAGCCGCAAGAACTCCTAGCAACCACCACTGCACACCAGCCCGCAAGCTGCATGCATCTAACTCACTTCTTTACTGCCTCAGTGAGAAAGGCTACAGAAACTTCTTTAACGTCCTAGTGCGAAAGACAACTAGACTTGTTTAACATCTCTGTACAAAGACTACAATGGAGAGTTTTTAATTTGATTCACTGCTAATCTAATTAGCTCTCCCAAATATATGTGAGTGAATCGTGTGTGAGATTTACAGTGTACGCTCAATCTCTCAAGGATAAAATCTCACACACTGGGAAGTGCTCTTGTATTAGCTGGTTTTTACCAATGTCTTCCCAAAGCATGTGATGTCGACTTGATTGTTCTTTGAAGTTCATCAGTGCATTAGCTCACACCTAAGAACTGAACCAGCTTGCACACCAGCTGCCATAGAGTGTGCAAACTTGCGACGAACACTGCTATGTGTTGTGCATTTTTTTGTTTTCTGTTCTGCACTATCACAACACACACACTCTCTCTCTCTCTACATTGATCTGCTTGTGCTATGCTCTATAGCCTCTCATGCAGATTTTCCCATTGGCACAAAGTTGTAGCCGTTGAAAAGTCTTCTGACACTGTTGTACTTTGCGTCCTTTGTCATTTAATGCTTGTGCAGGCTTTATCACTTTTAGGCACGTGAGCACTGTTCTGAGAAGACAACACAGCAAATCGAATTGAACACTGAAAAGTAGTCATTGTAATATTGTGTGTTCAAATCGCTTTGTTTGCCGTTTTGTCCAACTTCTGCTCTGCTCTGTTCCGTTTGCTGATCTGGTTTGACCTTAACCAGCTTGGTTCTGTACACCAGCTCTTAGATTTGATAGCATCTGTAGATGTGCTATTTGAGCTGGTTTGACCTTAACCAGTTTGCCAACTTGTTTTCGTTCTGCTTCGATCTGGCTTGTTCATTACACTAAGCTGGTCAGATCTCTTTTCTTCTCTTCTCTCGTTCATATCTCTCTTCTCATTTGCTCTTGAGCTGCTCTTGTTCTGTTCTTTCCTGTTCTTGAGCTGCTTCGAGCCACCTTGTTCGCTTGGTTCTGTACACCAGCTCTTAGATTTGATAGCATCTGTAGATGTGCTATTTGAGCTGGTTTGACCTTAACCAGTTTGCCAACTTGTTTTCGTTCTGCTTCGATCTGGCTTGTTCATTACACTAAGCTGGTCAGATCTCTTTTCTTCTCTTCTCTCGTTCATATCTCTCTTCTCATTTGCTCTTGAGCTGCTCTTGTTCTGTTCTTTCCTGTTCTTGAGCTGCTTCGAGCCACCTTGTTCATCATACTGAGCAGGTCGCTTCTCCGAGCTGGTTTCTCAGTTGGTTTTATTTCCAGCTGGTTGCTTCTTTCACTATATGAGTCTTCCTTCATGTCTCCTCCTTCACGTCATCATAGGCGTCGACATTGTTTACGCTCACTGACTCCTGCCTCAGTAATTTCATCATCATCTTCCCCATAAGCATCCAGCTTTTGGGATCCTTGATCAGGTTTTCTCTTCCCTGATCTGGTTTACCAGCTCGACTCTATTCTTCTGGTCAAGAGCCACTGTGTGCTTTCTTGTTCACTTGGTCCATTCAGAAACCTTATCCAAACCATCAGCAAGCACAAATTTCTTTCACTGGTTGAGCTGCAATCCAGCACCAGTGAATATATCCCATCTTCTTTGGGATATAATACCCAGTTCAGATTCAGTCTTCCCAAGGACTGAGATCCCTATGATGAACTGGTTACAAGTGCGTTCTGTGATCAGACCTGCACTTGTGCTATTTTAAATTATCTGTTTTTAATCGTCAGGCCAAGAAAAAAAAAACTTTAAGCCACTTTTTATTGCATCCGCTATGTTCTGCGTGGTTTAAACTCTGAGTTGTGCACGAGGCCTGACATTGACCTCGTTTTCTTTCCCTGTTTTTGGGCTGCTTGGGTCTTGGATGGCCTTTGCAGGTTCTTCAGGTAACCAGGCTGGACAGAGTGGAGCTTCAGCTGGTCGATCCCCATTTTGATTTGAGTCCCAGTTATATGTATGATATATTGAGCCAGTGGATGTCCTGTGCCTTTATTTATATCTGGGGATCTGTAGTTGATTGACTACTTGTTATTTACCTGTTGTGTTGTTGAGTTTTGATTTAAACTCTTTATTTTGATTATGAATTTATTTTGAATGATATTTTGGATCAGGCACAAATTCGAAAAATTTTTAGCCCATATTTTGAATGCTTCCGTATTATTTGGATTAAATGAGTATTTAATCTGTGATTAGCGCACTGGGCCTGATATTTTTGGTATCAGAGCTTAAACTGGCATAAGCTCGATTTCTTTTTCATCACACTTGAGTCTAGGCACAGAGTTTGAGCTTTTGATTTTGATTGACTCTGTGATTTATCTGCCTCTGTGATTATTGTTTTGCTGCTTACCTCTGAGATTTTGGTTGATTCCGCCAAGGAGAGGTAGGAGTTGCTAGGCAGACTGGTGATGAGTCTAGATCTCCGGGTAGTTATGAGGATGTTGAGCCGTTATACTTTTGCGTCATCGTGCTATACAGACAGAGGTAGATGATGTGACTCGACAGATTGGCGAGATGGAGATAGTTTTGGCTAGGTTCCTGAGGATGAATCCCCCGACGTTTACTGGTGCCGAGGGCGGTTTGATGGCTGAAGGCTGGTTAGAACATATGGATGAGTTGTTCGATGCGGTGGAGTACTCTCAGGAGAGAAGACTGAAGCTAGCGATGTTGCAGTTGAGGGAGAATGCTCAACGTTGGTGGAAGGGTACTTCACGAGTCATGAGAGAGAGTGGGACTTTGATTTCTTGGGAAAGCTTCTGTGCAGCGTTTCGGCAGGAGTATACCCCTGAGTCCTACTACAATAACCGGGAGTGAGAGTTTGACAATCTGAAGCAAGGGAACTTGAGAGTAGCTGAGTATGCCAGACAGTTTTCCTCGCTTTTTTCGTATGTTCCCCATGTGGCTAACCAGGAGAGGACGAAGAGGAACAAGTTTCTGAGAGGTTTGAGGCCTGAGTTGTTTCGTATGGTGTTGGCTGGTTCTCCTGCGACTTATGCTGAGGCCGTGGATAGAGCGGTGGATATTGAGGAGAGTCTGTTGGAAGCGCAGAATCAGGTTCAGCCGACAGCTGGACGCACTTTTCAGCCTGTGCCGGAAGCGATGCCTTCGTTTCAACCTCCTCAGATGTCGCAGCAGTCTAATCGCCAGAGGTTCAAGCCTCGAGGGAAGCAGTTCAAGAGGCGATCGAATTCGAGTTCTTCTGGTTCCGTGAGTTCTGGCAGTAGTGGCTCTGGAGGAGTGACGTGTGGTCAGTGCGGAGGTCGCCATATGACTACACAGTGCCGTGGAGTTCAGGGTCTTTGCAGTAATTGTGGGCAACCGGGACATTTTGCTAGAGTGTGTCCTTTGATGGGTGGACAGTCTTCGAATCAGTCACAGCAAGGTTCAGCTAGTGGTTCTTCGCAGAGATCGCAACCTTTTGCTCAGTCCCAACGATTAGGTTTCAAACCACGGGAACCGTCTAGGTTCGGAGGATCTTCTAGACCTCAGTTTCCGGGACCACAGCAAGCTCAGGTGAATGCCTTGATGAGACAGCAGGCGGAGGATAGTCCAGAAGGAGTTATCGTAGGTACTTGTGCTATCTTTGATTTTCCTGCACGAGTTTTATTTGATACAGGAGCATCACACTCCTTCATATCTGATTTGTTTGTGCATGAGTGTGGGTTTGAGTGTTACCCCACTGTGTGATGTTGTGTCTGTATCTACTCCTGCTGGTATGTGGTTGAGGTCCCGTGAGGTAGTTTTGGATTGTGTGATTAGGTTTGATGAGCATGTGCTGGTGACTAACCTGATTGTCTTGGAGATTAGAGATTTTGATTATATCTTGGGTATGGACGTTTTGTCCAATTATAGAGCGACTGTAGATTGTTTCCATGGTGTGGTGAGATTCAGACCTCAAGTTGGGGAGAAGTGGGATTTCCACGGTGCTGATTCGCGATCGAAGATCCCACTAGTGTCTGCCATGGAGATGTTCAGCCTGTTGTCTCTAGATAATTCAGGGTTTATGATCTATGCCCTTGATGTTTCTCGAGAATCGCGGATAGAGTTGAGTGATGTTCCGATTGCTCGAGAGTTCCCTGAGGTGTTTCCGGATGATATTCCTGGATTCACCTCGAGACGAGAGATTGACTTCAGCATAGAGTTGGTGCCTGGAACAGCCCCAATTTCAAGAGCTCCGTATCGGTTGGCGCCAGCTGAATTGAAGGAACTCAAGGGTCAGTTGCGTGATCTTTTGGAGAAAGGATTCATTAGACCGAGTATGTCACCTTGGGGAGCTCTGATTCTTTTTGTGAAGAAGATGGATGGATCTATGAGGATGTGCGTGGATTTTCGGCAGTTGAATAAAGTGACGATCAAGAACAAGTATCCTTTGCCGAGGATTGATAACTTGTTTGATCAGTTGCAAGGATCGGCAATGTACTCTAAGATTGATCTGCGACCTGATTATCATCAGTTGCGGATTCGAGACGCTGAAGTGGCGAAGACAGCTTTCAGGACGAGATACGGGAATTATGAGTTTCTGGTGCCTTTTGGATTGACGGATGCTCCTGTTGTCTCATGAACTTGATGAATCGCGTCTTTAGTGAGTACATCGATCATTTTGTGATTGTCTTCATAGATGATGTTAGGATCGAAAAGAGTGCTTTAGAGTTCAGAGGGGGGGTGAATGAACTCCTTTGCTAATTTTAAACAAACAGTTTATTTTGAAAAGGTTTTACAGCTCAAAGCCAACTTCCACCCGAATTACCAGCTGAAAGGCTTTCTCAGTGATGCTGTTGTCTCACGTAATAAAGTTATTTTATGCGGAACAAACATGATTCAAGCAGCTGAACAATTTAATCAAAGCGTAGAGATAAATGCAGTAAGAACAAATGAGTTGTTTCTGGAAGTTTGGAGCAATTTCTCCTACGTCTCCCCTTCTTCCACAGCGGGAAGGATTTCACTAGAAGGCTTTGATTTATACAACTCTTGTACAAACCCACTCTCGTGACCCTCAGCCAAGAGAACTCCTAGCAACCAACGACACACAGACCCGTAGCCTGGTTCGTTATTACAAACGCTTTAGTACTCAGCTATTTAGCTATCTTACGACACACAGACCCTCAGCCTGGTTCGTATTACAATAGTTAAAGCTCTCAGCTGGTTGTGCTATTCTAGCACACAGACACTCTCTGTTTTGATCTTACAAATCGAGTTCAAGCCTACAGAATGAGTGTAGAAGAGTTGGTGACACGAATAATATGTATGATATGTGCGTGTGTCACTTAACAAGCTTGTTCAAGAGTGAACTGTGCTTCTGTGAAGGATTTGAATAATTTCTGAATGATCTTGTAAAAATGCGTCGTCCTCCACGGCTTCTCTTCTCTTATATATATATACTCTTTGGATGTAACGGTAATAAATGTTACCAGTAGACACATTGAATACATCCAAATTGAAGTATCTGCGACGCCATAAATGCTTGTAAGATGAAGGTACAGCTTCATTAAATGTATTACCCTTTCTGGTAAGTCTGCGCCATCTTCAGTCTGTTGTCATATCCCTGCATATCTGGTTTTAGCTTGAACTGGTTTCAACGACTACAAATTATGGACAGAGACGTCAACTGGATTGCTTCAGATGGTACAATACTTTAGTCATTCAAAATTTCAAATTCCTTATGTCGTTCTGTATCCAGCTGATTTTTTCATTTCCATGTATCTAGCTGATAGACCCGTCTGAAACTCTAGCTGATATTTGCATTGTCCATTCATCCAGCTGATTTAGCTTCTGCTGACTTAGTATCCAGCTGGTTCACTCAACCGAGTTGGTTTCTTGCACTTTACGTCGTTCAGCTTGTTTGAGATATACCTTCAGGCTGGTTTGACTTTGAACTCAACACTTTGAGCTGATTTCTCCGTTGAACGTGATAAGTCTTGTCTGGTCCTTGACACTTTGGTTTGAATGATCTCTTTTACGGTTTCTTTTTCCTGTTAAGTATTTCATCACCAAAACTTCTTGAGTTTATATCCCAACAATTTCCCCCTTTTTGGTGATGCCAAAACCCTGTTGGTAAAAGTAGATCAATGAATCAAATGCGAAGTCATGATAAAAGCTCAAAGTTAATTCATTCCTTGACAAACAGTTTAAGATCATCCTATGACTTAGAACCATTTCGAATATTTAATCTTTCCGGATCATCACTTCTTCCTTTTCCTCTTCCACCTTGTGAACTTGATCCTCCCCGTCCTCCAGTCAGCCCACGGCCACTTGGCCCTTCCCTTGGTCTACTACTTGATCCACCTTCCCCCTTTTTGGCAGCACCTGACTCCTTTAAATCCTCAACTATACCACTTGTTAGGATCGAAAAGAGTACTTGAGAGTTCAGAGTGGGGGTGAATTAACTCATTTGCTAATTTTAAACAAATAGTTTATTTTGAAAATGTTTTACAGCTCAAAGCCAACTTCCACCCGAATTACCAGCTGGAAGGCTTTCTCAGTGATGTTGTTGTCTCACGTAATAAAGTTATTTTATGCGGAATAAACGCGATTCAATCAGCTGAACAATTTAATCAAAGCGTAGAGATAAATGCAGTAAGAACAAGTGAGTTGTTTCTGGAAGTTTGGAGCAATTTCTCCTACGTCTCCCCTTCTTCCACGGCGGGAAGGATTTCACTAGAAGGCTTTGATTTATACAACTCTTGTACAAACCCACTCTCATGACCCTCAGCCAAGAGAACTCCTAGAAACCAACGACACACAGACCCGCAACCTGGTTCGTTATTACAAACTCTTTAGTACTCAGCTGTTTAGCTATATTACGACACACAGACCCTCATCCTGGTTCGTATTACAACAGTTAAAGCTCTCAGCTGGTTGTGCTATTCTAGCACACAGACACTCTCTCGTTATTACAAACTCTTTAGTACTCAGCTGTTTAGCTATATTACGACACACAGAACCCTCATCCTGGTTCGTATTACAACAGTTTAAAGCTCTCAGCTGGTTGTGCTATTCTAGCACACAGACACTCTCTGTTTATGATCTTACAAATCGAGTTCAAGCCTACAGAATGAGTGTAGAAGAGTTGGTGACACGAAGAATATGTATGATATGTGCGTGTGTCACTTAACAAGCTAGTTCAAGAGTGAACTGTGCTTCTGTGAAGGATTTGAATAATTTCTGAATGATCTTGTAAAAATGCGTCGTCCTCCACGACTTCTCTTCTCTTATATATATATACTCTTTGGATGTAACAGTAATAAATGTTACCAGTAGACACATTGAATACATCCAAATTGAAGTATCTGCGGCGCCATAAATGCTTGTACGATGAAGGTACAGCTTCATTAAATGTATTACCCTTTCTGGTAAGTCTGCGCCGTCTTCAGTCTGTTGTCATATCCCTGCATATCTGGTTTTAGCTTGAACTGGTTTCAACGACTACAAATTATGGACAGAGACGTCAACTGGATTGCTTCAGATGGTACAATACTTTAGTCATTCCAAATTTCAAATTCCTTATGTCGTTCTGTATCCAGCTGATTTTTTCATTTCCATGTATCTAGCTGATAGACCCGTCTGAAACTCTAGCTGATATTTGCATTGTCCACTCATCCAGCTGATTTAGCTTCCGCTGACTTAGTATCCAGCTGGTTCACTTAACCGAGCTGGTTTCTTGCGCTTTACGTCGTGCAGCTTGTTTGAGATATACCTTCAGGCTGGTTTGACTTTGACCTCAACACTTTGAGCTGATTTCTCCGTTGAACGTGATAAGTCTTGTCTGGTCCTTGACACTTTGGTTTGAATGATCTCTTTTACGGGTTCTTTTTCCTGTTAAGTATTTCATCACCAAAACTTCTTGAGTTTATATCCCAACAGATGACATCCTGGTGTATTCAAAGAGCTACCTAGAGCATAAAGAGCACTTGAGATTGGTGTTTTAGAAACTGAGAGACTCACAACTGTATGCGAAATTCAGTAAGTGTGAATTCTGGTTGGATAAGGTAGTCTTTTTGGGTCATGTCATATCTGCAGAAGGTATTTCAGTGGATCCTAGCAAGGTCAAAGCAGTTCTTAATTGGGAGCGACCTAGGAATGTTTCAGAGATCCGTAGTTTCTTAGGATTGGCTGGCTATTATAGACTTTTCCTTGAAAAGTTCTCTTCGATAGCCAGGCCGATGACTCAGTTGACCCAGAATGATAGGAAATTTATTTGGACTGATGAGTGTGAGTCGAGTTTCCAGTTGCTCAAGGAGAAGTTGACTACTGCTCCTGTGTTGGCTTTACCTTTGGGTTCTGGAGGTTTTGTAGTATGCTCTGATGCTTCTCTGAGTGGTTTGGGATGCGTGTTGATGCAGAATGGGCGATTGATATCTTATGAGTCTTGACAGTTGAAGCCACATGAGACGAGATACCCCGTTCATGACCTAGAGTTGGCTGAGATTGTTTTTTCCTTGAAGATTTGGCGTCACTACTTGTATGGTGAGCAGTTTGTGGTGTACACGGACCATAAGAGTTTGAATTATATCTTCACACAGTCTGATTTGAATATGAGGAAACGTCTTTGGATGGAGTTGCTTAAAGATTTTGACTGTGAGATTCAGTATCAGCCTGGGCGAATGTACTTAGTTGTCGATGCTTTGAGTAGGAAAGCTCAGCCTGTGATGTTGACGTCAATGAATATATCCAAAGTCCATGAGGATTTGGGGACTTCTGGATGGAATTTTCAGCCAAGTGATCAGTATTTCATAGTTTCTTCTATTCAGGTAGAACCACATATTGTTGTAGATATTAGAGCAGCGCAGAGAACTGACCCGTATATTCATGAGTTGAAGATTAAAGCCCAAAATGGTCAGTCGGAAGATTTTTCTGTTTCTTCTGATGGATGTCTGAGATTTCGTGGTAGATTAGTGGTTCCGAACCTGATTGATTTGAAAGAGACTATCTTGAATGAAGCACATTGTAGTCGTTACCGTGTGCATCCGAACGAGAAGAAGATGTATCATGCCTTGAAGTCTCACTTTTGGTGGGAAGGCATGAGGAACGATATTTCTGGGTTCGTAGCTCGATGTTTGAATTTCCAACAGGTCAAGGCCGAGAGAATGAGACCTGGTGGTCTGCTACAGAATCTAGAAGTGCCTCAATGGAATTGGGAGCACATCGCCGTGTATTTTGTAATTCACTTACCTCGATCGAATAGGGGATGTGATGCGATTTGGGTTGTTGTTGATCGACTTTCGATATCAGCCCATTTCATTCCCTATGATGTGAGGTGTTCGAGAAGAAGATGGCGAAGTTGTATATTGACCATGTGGTTAGATTGCATGGAGTGCCGGTTTCGATAGTGTCCGATAGAGATCCAAGATTTACTTCCCGATTCTGGAAGAGCTTGCAAGCAGCTATGGGTTTCAAGATTGGCTATGAGTACAGCTTACCACCCGCAGACAGATGGCCAATCTGAGAGGACCATAGAGATTTTAGAAGATATGCTGCGAGCAGTTGTGATGGATTTCAGTGGTGGCTGACAGGATTCTTTATCCTTGGTTGAGTTTTGTTATAACAACAGCTACCAGGTGACTATCGGGATGGCTCCATTTGAATCTTTTTATGGTCGTAAATGTAGATCACCAATTTGTTGGGAAGATATTGGTGAGAAACAGCTGTCTACCCCTGAATTTGTGCAGCATATGAAAGATCAGATCGAGTTGATTTGAGTAGAATGAAAGCTGCACAAGATCGACTTGCTAGCTATGCTAATAAAAGACGCAGACCATTGGAATTTGAAGTTGGAGATCGAGTCTTTCTCAAGGTTTCTTCTTTCAAGAGAGTGATGAGGTTCAGATTTAAGGGTAAATTATCTCCTAGATTTGTTGGTCCCTTTGAGATTGTTGAGAGGATTGGGTCTTTGGCTTACATATTGCGTTTGCTGCTGAGTTAGCAGCGATGCATGATGCATTTCATGTATCTATGTTGAGGAAATATGAGCCAGATCCATCCCATGTGCTGAGGACTGATGAAGTGGAGCTGGATTCTACCCTAAGCTATGTTGAATATCCAGTGCAGATCCTAGATCGAAAGGAGAAGCAGCTGAGGAACAAGATCATACCGTTGGTGATGGTCCAATGGAGCAAGCATGGGATAGAGGAAGCTACCTAGGAAGTTGAAGAAAAGATGAGACAAGAGTGGCCTCATCTATTTGAGCATTGACAATAGATTTCCAGGTAAATCTTCTGGCTTGTTAATCTCATGTTTTGAATTGAATTGTGCCCATGATTTGTGGTTTTGTTGAGCATTGGGTTATGCTGGGAAGATTTTCAGTCTGAATTTTTGTGATTTTCTGGTGTTTTCTTGATTCTGATCTGTTGTTGAGAGTTGATTTTGAGGACGAAATCCATTTTTAGTTGGGGAGAATGTGAGGACTAGAAATTGTTAATTTGGTGATTTATTAGTTAATCAGATCTGGGCAAGAATTAGCTAATAGAGAAGTTAACCATCGGGTTTCAGATTTGAAGGATTTGGTTTTGTTGTTGGTGATTTTTGGATTTTCAGATTTGGCGTATAACAGATCAGATTTGAGTTGTTAGTCGCAATCGGGTGGTTTGGAATAGATCGGATTTGCGCTAGCGGATTTGGGAATGATTTGATATCGCGTGCGTTTGTGTTAAGGTAAAATTTATAAGTTTGGTGATAACAAACACAAAACAAGAACTGAATCTTAGTAATCGGACCTGGACAGTCAGTTATCATGGTTAACAGTAAGCATTTTCAGATCCGAAAGCTTTGGAAACAGTTGTCTCATATTTCAGGTATCGGGTTGAGATTTTGCTTCAGACACTCAGATTTGATCATTCAGAACTATAGAGATTCAGATTTCAGTTATCCAAGCCTATCAGAATCAATTATTCAGGATTATTTCAGTTGACGGGTCAGGAATTCAGATTTGAGGGTATTCAGATTTGATTCAGAGGCTACAACGATAGATCCGGGTATATTTGTTCAGTAAGTACATTTCAGATTTGAGTATTTGCATTTCAGATGAGAATAGACTGCACAGGGTTCTTCAGGATTCAGATTTGATAGAAGTAGAGCAGGAAAATCTTCAGATGTGACAGCGTTAACAGTACAAAGGGAGTGATGGATCTGGATAACAGATCCAGATCTAAGTTTTGAATTACACAAAACCTGTTATTGTGTTTCTAATATTTCTACGTAGTGTATAGATGTAAACAGTAGAAATCTGACGAAGGAACGACGAAGAGATGTATTTCAGCTGTTGGAGTAGTTTATCAGATTTGATTAGGTGGACGGCTTCGCTTACGTGGCATCCTGCGTAGCAAGCTTTGCTTGCGTGGAGTCTGATGTTGTGTTAGGAGAAGTAATCTGGAAGAGTTGGATTAACGTGAAGAGAGAAGTCTGGAGAAGTCGCAAAAGAGTGAAATCTGATAACAGTAATGAATAGGAGATATCTGATGAAGCATTCTCGGTAGAAGAAGAAGATCCCTGTTGAAGTTGCTATCAACAGATACTGTGAGAAGAGTTACTGTTGACGAAGCTGTTGAAGATGAAACAGCAAGTTACTATTGACGAAGCTGTTGAAGATGAAACAGCAAGTTACTGTTGACGATTCTGTTGCCAGATACTATACAGAAACTGAAGACAGCAACCTTGACGTCAGCAGAATCAGCAGTTGAACAAAGAACAGTTATCTGGCTATGAACTGAAGATATTCAGCAGTGAGCTACAGTAGATTCAGCAGTGAGCTACAGTATATTCAGTAGTGAGCTACAATACGTTCAGCAGTGAGCTACAGTATGTTCAGCTGTTGAAGATTAAACAGCTGGTGCGCAGAGAACGATCAGCTGGAAGCAGATGAGAGCAGTCAGTTGGAAGCAGATGAGAGCAGTCAGCTGGAAGCAGATGAGAGCAGTCAGCTGTAAGCAGATGTCGACCAGATCGGACGCAAAAGATGAATCTGAATCAGATGTGGAGCAGCTGATTCAGATGTTGGATTAAATATATTCAGATGCTGTCCAGACGATGTCAATCAGCTGTTGCGCAAAATTAAATGAATCAGACATCATTGTGAAGAGAAATTGAATCAGCTGATGAAGATGATTCAGGCGTAGCGCTAAGGAAAAGATTAATCAAACGTTGCATGAAGAAAAAATGAAACAGCTGGTGCGCTAAGACGTAAACAACTCAGTAGTTGAATCAGCTGTTGAAGAAGTAAACAAACCAGATGTTGGTGTGCAGCTGTTGACATATCAGATGTTGATCAATACAAAGAGAACCAACAGTTGATGAGCGATACGAAGAAAACCAACAGCTGAGCGAACAGCTGTTGAACAATTTGCTGATATACATTCAGACGCTATCAACCGCTTAAATGGAAAGAATCAATGGTTGAAATTGAGTCGTGCAATTGCCTTAATTTAAGGGGACAAGATTTGTACTATTCTGGGAAAAAGTACAATATACAGAGGATGATTGCACATATTTAGGAAGACGACGATTTAGCCGTAACAAGCGCAGAAGGGATTTGAATTTACTCTAAAGAGAAGCTATATATACAAGATGATTTGAAGAAATCGATGATGCTGATGCTGGTGTGAAACAAAGACAAAAACAGAGGGAAGAAAACAGGAAGATGAAGCAGTCGACCATCATCAGAGAGGTGCTTATTGCAGTGTCGACTGATGAGTCTTCATCAGCTTTTGTAGAAGAATTTTCCCAGTGTGTGAGATTTATTCTTTAGAGTTGAGCGTTCACTGTAAAATTTCACACACACAGATTCACTCGCATATTTTGAGAGATGTGCGAAATTACTTAGCGAGTGAATCACAAACCCAACAATCAGATCCCGTCCAAGAACGAACACGTTAAACTCTGTGTATGTAGTCTTTGAACAGAGACGTTAAATAAGTTCTTGTTTAGTTAGACACACAGTTGCGGTTGGTGTGCATTTGTTGAGGCTAGGAGTTCACCTGGAGCGAGGCTCGGTGATTGGGTCTGCGGATCAAATCTTCTAGTGGAACCTTCCGAGGCGGAAGAAGAGGAGACATAGGATTTTTATATCCGAACTTCCAGAAACAAATAGCAGTGTATTGTATTCTTTTATTTATTTACAGTACTCCACATTAGCATTTACATTAGCACGCACGCATAACAGAAATCACACTTGCACATAACAAACATATTTCACATTCACACGCATCATTCGTATTGTTTAACAGAAATCTGTTTGCATTAGTTTTAAAATTAGGATTCAGTTCTGGTGTATTCCGCATGTTTTTATTACATAACAGATCTGTCTCCGGTGCTCTGTTTTATGTTCAAGAACCCAATGTATTGCACCTCATAATAGCAGCGCAAAAATATTTAACAAGTAGCAGCGCTCGCTATCACTTTATTTTATTGGATCAGATCTCGCCCCTCCCTTATGTTATGTTGTTTATTTTATTAAGATCTGATCCTTGGGTCCTAACAAGTGGTATCAGAGCAGGTTGTTCTTGAACGAGCAATTATTTTAAACGCATTTGAAACAAAATTTCTTTATGTGCTCTGATAGTTTTTGCGAAATTTCAACTGGTGCTTCATTTTTAAAATGATTTGAGCTTAATTAAAAAATATAGGGAGAGTTTTATTAATACTTCATCTGCATATATAAGCTAAAGCAGAAGCACACTAGCAGTTTTTTCAAAATCATAGCATATTGTTGCATACGGTTGTTCCCAAAAATCTGTTTTGATTTTCAAAATCTGTAAAATTCCTGCTGTCACGTTATTTTTGTTGAGGCAGTGTAGGGAGAGCTTTATTTAAAATTTGTCGGGAAAAACAGTTTTCGACCCTTTTTGATTCCCACAAAAAGGGAGAGAATTGTTAGATCATGCATATGTTATTTGAGGTTTTGTGTAAATCAAAAAGGGAGAGATTGATGGATCTGGATAACAGATCCAGATCTGAGTTTTGAATTACACAAAACCTGTTTTTGTGTTTCTAACGTTTCTACGTAGTGTACAGATGTAAACAGTAGAAATCTGACTAAGGAACGACGAAGAGATGTATTTCAGCTGTTGGAGTAGTTTATCAGATTTGCTTAGGTGGATAGCTTCGCTTACGTGGCATCCTGCGTAGCAAGCTTTGCTTGCGTGGAGTCTGATGTAGTGTTAGGAGAAGTAATCTGGAAGAGTTGGATTAACGTGAAGAGAGAAGTCTGGAGAAGTCGCAAAAGAGTGAAATCTGATAATAGTAATGAATAGGAGATATCTGATGAAGCGTTCTCGGTAGAAGAAGAAGATCCCTGTTGAAGTTGCTGTCAACAGATACCGTGCGAAGAGTTACTGTTGACGAAGCTGTTGAAGATGAAACAGCAAGTTACTGTTGACGAAGCTGCTGGCAGATACTATTATAGAATCTGAAGACAGCAACCTTGACGTCAGCAGAATCAGCAGTTGAACAAAGAACAGTTATCCGGCTATGAACTGAAGAGAAAGATTCAGCAGTGAGCTACAGTAGATTCAGCAGTGAGCTACAGTACGTTCAGCAGTGAGCTACAGTATGTTCAGCTGTTGAAGATGAAACTGATGGTCCGTTTTTGATAAGGATCAAAAAGAAACTAGCAGCAGTAAGAGCGCGTTTGTTAAAAACTTTTTGAAAAAAAAAGGCTCGCTGCTGATACTAACTTGAGCTGCAATAGCTCGTTGTTCTTGAACATTTACAAAACAAAGAGCACCGGAGACAGATCTGGTATGATTTAAAAATCATGCGGAAAATACCAGAACTGAATCCTATATTTTAAAACAACTCAAACAGATTTATGTGCAACATAAATCTGTTCAAGACTTGCGTGCTTGTGTGCTGCTGAAATGTTATGCTAAAGTAAATATGCAGGTGCTGATATGTAAACGTGCAATGCGTGCTAAGTAAATAGACTGCTGAATGAATAACAGAGCACGATACAAAGCATATTTGTTTATGGAAGTTCGGATATCAACATCCTACATCTCCCCTTCTTCCACCTCGGAAGGATCCACTACTTCATAACTGCACATCAGCCGCAACTGTGTGACTAACTACATACACAAGAGTTTTACGTCTTCATGCTTGGACAGGATCTGTGAACATATTTCGAGATTCATTCACAAACAGATGTGAATGAATCCGGGTGTGTGAGATTGATACAATGAACGCTCAACTCTCTGTTTTTCTCACACACTAGGGAATTGCTCTAATACAAGCTAATCTAGATTCAAAAGTCGACACAATAAGCTCCTCTCAAGAATGATTGTCGACTGTTTCATCTTCTTTTCTTTTCCCTATGCACAGTATGTAGTAGCACCAACTTAACACTCGCAGGACACTTCTTCAATGGGCGTCGCCTCTAATATATAGCCTCTGTAAAATTCTTCCCGTTGGAAAGCTTCCAAAACTCTTCAGCGCTCCAGAAGGCTATCTTGTCTTCTGTCCACTTTGGTGCAACGCTCCTCTGAAAAGTAAAAGTACTTGCGTCCTTTACTTT
>KQ989044.1:65650-92764 GCA_001598015.1 Dorcoceras hygrometricum | reverse complement strand
GAAAGGCTGAGACGACTGTCCAAAACGCGAAGGGCCAGGCTGCTGAACGGCCTAAACGGAGTCTCACCAAAACGAGGCTGCTGAAACTGCTGCGAATGGCCCTTAGACTGACCCCCAGACCCTGAGGCTGGGCCGCGGTCTGCTGTGATCCAGCTGATGGACACACTCTCGCAAAATGCCCGTACTGACCACAAAGGTTGCAGGAACCCTGCATACCTACACACTGCGTGGAAGGATGCTTTCCACCGCAAAAGCCACAAAACTCCACCCGAGAGCCGCTGCTACTCGAGCTGCCTGAACCAGAAACCCTGAACCAGACTTCTTCTTGAATTGCTGACCGCGGGGTCGAAACCTCTGACGGCCAGACTGCTGAGCTACCTGCTGCTGCTGCTGAGGATAATGCACGGACTGAGAACTCTGAGACGACTGAGCTCCCTGACCAACGGGTCTACCACCCTGCACTGCCTGCGTTACCTGCGCTCTGCGCGCACTACGGCTCCTCATGCCCTCCTCAATGTGGATAGCAGTATCCATGGCCTCAGCATACGACTTGGGCTTGCTTGTCAAAACACTCTGGTACAGTTCTCCATTCAAGCCCTCCACAAACCTGGTACTCTTGGCCCTCTCCCGGCCAGCAACATGCGGAACATAAGCCAACAATGCAGAAAACTTGCGAGCATACTCGCGCACAGTCATCGAACCCTGCTCCAAAACTCAAACTCCCGCTCACAGGCAGCCACATACGAATCGGGGACATACTCCTGCCTGAAGACCTCACAGAAACTGTCCCAAGTGATACCAACACCAGTCTCCAGTAAGGTACTAGACGCACCTCGCCACCAACGCTCTGCGGCCTTCCTCAACAACAAGGTCACTAACCTCAACCGGAGATCATCGTCATACTGAGCCCGATCAAAAAGATGTATGACGTTATGGAGCCACGAATCAGCATCCTCACTCGACTCATCGCCATTGAAGACAGGAGGATTCATCCTCTGAAACCGAGCTATAACCACATCCATTCTCTCTACCGGAGTTGGCGGAGCCTCAGCCTTCTCTTCTCCACTACTCTCAAGAGTACGACTAGGAGCACTATACTGATCCTCGTTCTGTCCTCCTGATTCCTGGAACTGCCTCCTACCTCTACCACGACGTCTAGGCGGCATCTAAAACACTCAACAGGATAAGGCAAAACAGAACAGATACAGCATAGAAAGCATATAACACAAAATATGCAGCACGTAGTCACATAAGTCAAGCACATGCAACACACAACACTGTGCCTAGACTCAAGTGTGATCAAAGGAATTGAGCTTATCCAAGTTTAAGCTCTGATACCAAAAATGTCAGGCCTCGCGCTCACAACAGAAACCAAGCCCTAGAGGGACATGGGGTCAAACCCCAGTACGGAGAGCAACAATACAACAGCAATAAACAGCAAGGAATAAAATGCAGATGCTATGCATGAGACACCGGATAGCAACGGAAGGCTCAACCTACAAGGGAGCTAAGGAACTCAAACATAGCTCCAAGAATCATTAACAGCGAATAGTGGCCACGGGGTGTGTTCATAGTGTGGTAATGAGCCACTCGCCATGACACAACACCCAAATACCAGATGCATCAAACAACTCGACCTGCTGTTGCCTCGCCCATGAACTGTGGTAGTTAACCACTCGGCGCATGGTGGCTAACGATCCCAGCAGGGTGATGAGAGTGCGGTATTGCCGCTCGCCCTCGCATCCTGGTAAGAAACAACAACAATACAACAAGGTACAAAGGCTACCAAAGCTGGAAAAAGGAATACCATGCGTGTATGCAACATGCTGGAATGCAAGCATATACACCTATGCAACACAGCAATAACACAATAGCATACAAAATCCTCAACAGGACACAACCAGCAGGCACGACCATTCCACATACCAGCAACTACAATCATCCAATCCATAACCTCACTGTAATATAAGCTCAAATCCGTACCTTATACTGAGCAACAATTAGCACACGCTGGTTACCACAAGGGAATCCCGAAGACTCTGGTAAAAGCCTGATAAACACACGGCATACACAACATAAATCTTATGGGATGCTAAACAAGCTCACGGCCGGGAGTCACACTCAACCAGCGCTCAACATACCTCAACAGTTAAACGAGAAGCTTAAATCTATGGCTAGGAACAAGGTCTCATCGAAAACCAGAACGTAGTTCTACCCGATCGACGCAACACTCGAACGGCAGCAACTTCGCGTTCCTCAACTAGCCAATTACAGCTTCTAAAACTGGTACGAAATGGAAGAGCTTCTCGAGAGGAGTCCAACGCTACCTCGCACGAGCAAAACAACCACCAAAAACAACGGGAATTCAACGGAATAGCTCACGGTGAACAGTAACGAGGGTTGAGATACAGAGGTCGACAATCGGGGAAAAATATTTCTAAGTATGGGAACTAATAATCCACAACGAAGACCAAGTCTTGCTATTTATAAACTCTCAACTGCTGCTACCAGCAGGAGCGCATTTCCACCGACGTAATCAGCAGGAACAACAGTCGACGCTAACAATTTCCCAAACCAGCAGGTACCAACAAATCAGCAGGAACACTACAAACAGCAGACGCAAGGAACCAACTGCTGATTCTCAAATAACGCTACAACAATCGCAAAACAAACCAACGGCTGGTTCTCAAAACGGCGTCGCCCCAACTTACTCAAACGACGTCGCATAGGATACTATACCAGCAGCTGGGTATCCAGTCGCAAGAACAAAACAATGCAACGCTTCTCTCTGCTGGTTCCAGTCGCAACCTCAAAACGCAGCGTTGCAACTAACCCAAACGACGTCGCTCCACTGACGTCATCAAATAGCTCTCACCATAAAAAACAGCTGATACTCAAAAATCTCAAAAACACGAAAACTTCCAGAATTGCTTCAAATGCTATTTCAAACCCGAAAATGCCAACCAAACTCTCAAACAAAGATTTAACCAGCAGAAAACTCCCGAAAACCGGTACAATCAACAAATAAATCTTAATACAAATCCAGATCTCATAGGGAACTTGATTTAGATCAGAGTTTCAAACAGTTAGCAAGAGCAACTTAGACGCAGTTAACAATAGCAACTTAGACAGTAGATCAGTTTAAGATTCAGATTGAGGATTGTATACTTCTTGTATTTTGTAATGAACTTCGTGCTATAAAAGATAAATCCTTTTAAGTTTTCTGTTCTAAGTTTTTTCACCACCAAAAGTGGGAAATTATTGTGTAACATACTCTAAATTTTGGTGAAGACCAAAAAATCAGCTCGAAGATTAGTCGATCATATCAGGCCTGATCTAATAGCATGTGTTGGATAAAACAAATCATATCCAATCTGAGTAAAGTCAACTCAGTTTCGGGAACAGATAAGAGGAACATATCAGATCAGAATTGAAGTACATAACATAATAGCTTAGAGTATTCAGAACAGAGCATAATAGACTTCGGAGCATATCAGTTTGAAGATTCATAACCAAATTAGAACAAACTTCAAGGCTTTGACTTGACAGAATATTTGTAGTAGTTGAACAACGCAGAATACAATCAGAAAGTGTCAGAGTTAGTTGTGCACAAGGAATGCCTTTTTTTAGCAAAAAATGAGAAACATTAAATGGAGCAACAGAGAAAAATACAAGTTTTTAATGCTCATTAATTATATGGAAGTGAATTCATTGGCTGGGTCTACATGACATATTTATTACCATTTAAATTTGAAAAGTATTAAATGATGAGAAGCTGAATCGAGGAAAGAATTTTGGCATTGCGATTATTCAAGCTTTCCTTCTCATGTCTCACAGAAGATCCTCTCTCATTGTTTTCATTATTCATTGAATCCTCTATACTAGTTTCAGTCGCATGCTGAATTAGATAGTCTTTGTTTTATCCATATCATATTAGAATCCTTATCACATTTGTAAACACAACGTCTGTGCTGTTTAGAAAGATATACTAGAAGTTCAGTTAGGGTGTTGTTTGACTGAGTGATTTAGGATACTTTTGTATCTTATTCAAAGTCTTCTAGTGAACATCTCCAGATTGGAAGAAGAGAGATGAAGAAGCTCAGTATAAACAAATTCTGACTCTCATCTGTTTAACTTACCTGCATTTATATGTACATTCACGGTTTAAGTAAGCTCATTCTGCATAATATTTTATTGTTTAAGAAAACATATTAGGCTGAGTACTGCTATTAGATGTTGACTCAGCTGATTTACAAAATCGAATTTTAAGCACAAATTTTTAACAGAGTTTATTCACCCCTCCTCTAAACTAACTATGTGCTGATTTTATTCCATCATAACAATAATAATAATAGTATCTACTAAAATAGAAAATAGTTTAGGTTATAAATATTAGAATATTAAAGTATCGTAATAAAATATTAATAGATTATCAATTAATGATACTAAAAAATAACTATTATAAATATAATAATAAACTATTAACAACAAGAACAGTTTTAAATGGCTAGCATCTTTAAGTTTAGTTACAAAATTATTTGAATAATCAAAATTCAATTTCATGTCTGCTTCATTTTTCTCGGTATCAATTATTGGAATAGAATAGACATATCATTTCAATTCTATTCTCATTACATTCTCAAGTTTATTCCATTTTTACATTAGTTCATTCCAGTGTATCAATCATTCCCTTTGATAGCTTGAACTAAATTTATTATAAGGAAGATTATATTATAAAACTTGAACGAAATTGATTATAAGGAAGATTATATTTTAAAGGTACTAGCATTTAACGCACACATATTGAATAATTGATGTATTGAATGAGAGAAGAAAAATGCAAATTCCAAACACATAAGTATTACTGGAATCAGCTTCTTATTGGATTATATTACAAGAATAAATCTAATGGTACATACAAAAAAGAATTATAGAATGAATATATGCAAGTATCTGGTACTTTTACTTTGGAACATAAAGAAATTTATCTAATAGAGGTAAGAAGATGAGTCCAATCTGTTTGTGGAGTCTCTAGACAAAATTGATCGAGCTTCGGTGATTGATCGAGGGGGCTCCAAATCCTTTTCTTGTAAAGCATTGCCAAGCAATCTTTGCATCTGAGATGCATATATGTCATCCAGAATCTGAAAGGAGATAAAACGAAGAGAGCAATATACAAAATGAATGATCCTGTGTTTCACAAAAATATTGATACTTCCTTGTTTATGTACTATTATGTCTTGGGGATTACTTACTCCGAGAGCATGATATGATCCGGTATACCAAATTCGATTCTCTTTTCTGCACTCCAGAAACTTCAGTACAATCTAATAACAGGAAATATGAAAATGAACTTCTTCAACTTAAATGTTGGAAATGATGATGGAGAATATGTTGTATGATTTACATGGTGGAATGGTCCCAGATGGCCAAAAATCCACAAATCTCTCTTACTTTGGAATAAAATAATCTCTTTGTCTAAATTGTAATTTCTTGTATGTAGTCTCTTTGCAAACTAGTCATATCAAATCATAAAAAGAAGCATTAAAGATACTTTATGGTTTACCTGTCCCATTTTATCCCAAAAAGCACGAGTGGCCGCGACAAATATTTGACTTGTAAATGATTCGTGTAAATGGGATATGGAGTCAAAGAGTTGTGTGCTCAGCAGTTGCATTCTATCACGGATCTCAGCTACCCCATCCGCTTCCTTTGTATCTTCCAATATCCTTTGAAGCCGTGTGCTTCGATTAGCTTGCAACTGTGATAATTTACTCAAAAATGATACCTTACTATTGACAAAATGCAAAAGGTGGGCCATGAAGACATTTTACATAATGCATATTACGAATTGGATAAGAATTACAGTTGTTTGGAAAGAAATATCACATAAACAATTCCATAAGCTCTAACAAACAAAGCATCATCTGCAGTTATGGTTGAATAAGCTTTGGCGTGAAACTCTAAGTCACTATATGGAATAAAGTTCAATCTTACTATTTAAATTCAAATCCCATAAAGTTGAAAATTGTGAGCATATTTGTCCATCTTATTTAACAAATTCAGGGATGGAAAATGGCTTACGTTTGCTGCAAGCTTGACCACAATGGCTTGAACATAATTCTTGTACTTTCTCCTTAAGAGGACTGTAATAGCATTCATTTGTTCCCCAAAAGTTGACTTACTGTCACCATTAATTGGCAAATAGGATGCCCATGACTTCAGTTTATCCTCGATCCTACAGTGAAGCACATCTAGAATTCTCTTCATTGTGTTCAGAAAAATTCCCAGCTGTCAAACACAAATTCAGTGAATCTATCCTTTCTTCTACCAATTTTGTGGTGAAAAATCAACAGCAGAAGCTCTCAACCTGGCTGGGAATGGAGTAGGTAGTGGTTGATTGCCTTCTTGCCAATTTCTGAACCTGCATCCCAAGTCTTTTTGGTATGCTATCTTTTAGAGGAGTCAAAATGTCATTGTATTGCCTTTCCATTGCCTTGATTATCGCTCTTTCCACATTTGCAGCAGCCTTTAAAATACGACCCAATGAAATGTAACAACATTGTGAACAAAAAATGATAATAGAATGTGTATATTAATGTCAGGGAAAAGAAAAAGCACTTCTATGAATTTTTGTTGAGAACTGACTGATAATCAAATATAAAACCTCACATTCTCCAAAATCAATGTGTACTGAGGCCATCGGTTGATCACAACTTCATACTCAGTAAGCATTTTTGTCGTTTTTTCAAACATATCCTCAGCAAAGGGAGAGGTTGAATATTTTGTAGCTACCCCGGACCAAGGTACCTACAATTGGAAGTTCGATAAGAATCAATATTTTTGCCTAAAAGCAGAAACCAGATCATAAATCACCAAAGAATTTGCTGCACGGGTCACGGGTGATAGTCTAGTAAGTAATAATAGTACCTTTTCAGCTTTGCAAAGATCAAGAAAGGTCAGTTGTAAATCTTGTATCCAAACCATAATGTAACTGTCATACAACTCTTGGGAGTCGACACCACCGTGGACAGGGCTGAATATATATATTTGGAGTTTTACAAGTTATCAGTGTAAAAGTTTCAGTAAAGTATTTTCTGAAGATAAAATTGTTGAAATTCTGTTGCCAAAACGAATGTAATGAAGAAGTAAACCTGATGTTCCATAGCTCAAGGCTCCTCTCAAATTCTGACATTGCTATCAGAAGATCATTCACGTGTGGCAAGGGACTTGATGGAGGCCATGTAGCTAGGAATGTTTTGAGCCTCTTGCACAGTTCTGTGCTGTATACTGATGAGGTTATGCTCGAAAGGTCTATCGAACTAAAACAGCAGATGATTTTTGCTTCAAATTAGCTTATATATATGATACACAAATAAATCGATGGTAGAAATTGTTTGATATGAAATTTGATACCTAGGAAATACATGTTGATTGTGTATTTTGATGTCAGCTTGGATTTCATTGCTTATGTTGATACAGAGAGTTTTCATCTTGGAGTAGGCTGTGCAGATTGAACCAGAATCCATGACAAAACAATCTGAGTTGCTTGATACAAGCTCATCAGTCTCAAACATGTGTTTCCTACATCGTTTTGTTGCTGCCATCTAGAAATGTTGACACATTAATCTGGTTCCAAAGATGTATAAAAAAATGCAGCAAATCCCGGTATATTTCGAATTTGGTAAAATATACCTGTAAATATTTTCTCAGCATAGTCTGAGCATCTTGAGAAAGAATATCGTGAAGAAGCGTATACACTTGAACAGCAGGAGCTAGTGCCGGTGCTGCAATGTCTAATATTGGACCTGCTATATCGACCAATCCAGTAGGGGATTTTTCGTCTAGTGACTTGTAATTCTGAAATGTTGTTGAGAGAAGACTCTCAACTTGCGTCTCACAATCCAACAAAATACTTTTCTGTGAATCCATGTTCCACAAGAAATGAGGCAACATATTAGTATATTAAACTTTGTATTAAAATCTTAAAACCTCTATAACTAGCATGATTTTTTGTTTGTCCACCCTCAGATAACTCGGCATAATTGGATTAAACATTTGCCTGAATCCAAGACAATTCATGAATGATGTGATTGAGGAGCTAGATGAAGTGCTTACTTCTTGTCTCGTTAGGATTCTCTCATTCCTGGCCTTCAAGACAGGCACAAGCAACTCATGCACAAGCTCTAAGCAATCTTTTGTGGGAGTGGCAACATTCATTACATAATAGAGGTGCCTGGTTAAATTAATGTAAGTCGATATACTTTAGAATTTTATGACACAATTAGGGACTGAAGATGGAATTCGCAACGCATGAAACAAATTAGTACCGTAGTTGAGTATATGAATCTGAAACTCCATAATACTCGGCAAATTCTTTTAAAATCCACTTCCAATGCCCTCCTATTCTTAAATTTCGTGCATGAAACTGTTCGGCACGCATAGCTGCCTCAAGCAACAGGTCATATGCTAGGGTCTCTACTATAGATCCACTCTATTGCATTAACAGATGTTAGATCACATTTTAATGAATGCAAAAGTTCTTCAAGGAACTGTAAGTGTTAATAATAATGCATAGTATTTTTATTATCAACACTATGTTACCTTCAGAGCCACTGTCTCGTCACTCGTAAATGTGCTACCTATAGAGAGCAAGACCTTCCCGGCACATTCATTATCATTAATATGAATAGGCCACCATCGAATTCTATCATTCTGCATAATTTTAGTTAATATTTTTTTTATTGCCACTGGTTGAAAGAAAACTTCAATAATAATAACATTCGTCCTATGTTGCAACAACACTTACGGGGTTGTCGGTCAAGGATGACACTGGAATTGTGGCAAAGCCTTGAGTATTTCTCTTTACATCCTGGACTTCTAGTAGAAGTGCATCTGCTTCGCTCTCCGGAAAACTGAAATCCAAACTCTGTGATTAGCTTCTCCAAAAGACCAGATAGATATATTTTGCTTTTGGATCCATCTAAGTTTAAATCATCATATAAGAATGTAACTGGCAGCTTACAAATCATGATATTCACTACTCCCAGGCCTTAATGAGATGACAGAGTTTCGATCCATTTCATTCTCCTCAACTGAACTTTTCAGGTGAACCAAGCACACCATAGATTCTGTGGATAAATTAGAAACGATAGTATGACGTAATGGGACATGTCAAAATCCTTTCTTCAAAAATTAAAAGTGTGGTACATGGCAGGGGTTATATATGGCCCAAGATCCGAATTGGATCCTTATTACTATGGGGTTGAACTTATACCATGTAATGAGAGATCATACTCCATAATGATAAAATCTTATGCTTAAGGAGTTCCACTTTTAGTAGAAGTCGCACACATTCATGTCTTCTTTTCAGATTCATGTCTTCCTTTCAGATATTCTCTTTTAAAATTTGTCCCTATATTCTTGCATCTCCGAGACCTCCTCTAAAGGTTTAAACTGTATGTTGTGTTGTGCAAAATTTTGCTAGTATTTCACCCAATCCAAAAAGAATTCCAGGTTTATTTTGCAAGCAAGGCGAGCTCATTATGTGACTTCATCAGTTATTTCTACCACTGCGTAGGTATCTGTTTATGCATAACCTCCATCAAAACAAAAACTCTATGACCCTTAAATTCAACATAAATTGTACTATCCTAAAGGCCTTGTTTTTTAAACAAGGTAGAGTAATTAATATCTGAATAACTACAATTCTTGGTGAAAAGAATTCGCAGATAAACATTGAAGGATGTCATCAAACCTTCAGATGACAATGAGAATTGACTGAGCTTTAGAGAGTTAAATTTATGTTTGACCATTGATGAAACATGCCGAACATAGTCTGCCCCAGCTGGTATGTATAGTGCACTTCTCATTGAATTTGCATCCTTCAACTTTCTTCTTGGTATAACACGGAGTTTTTTCACTAGAATGATTAGCATATTGATAATAAGTTTTCACCATGTTGCATAGCTTTCAGGGAACAAAAAATGTATATGGACATAACAAATACCTCATATTTTGCTGCATTAGAAAAGGATCAAAAAAGTCACATATTCTCATGCTTTGTAAAAAAAACATACTGGATGTAACTGAATGATGCGCATAGTTTCAGGGAACAAAAATAGTATATCAACATGAAAAATGTTCAGACTCTGATATTTTGTTACATTAGAAAGGGATAAAATAATGTCACAAATTCTCATGTTTTATGCATAAAACATAGTAGATGTAATTGAATAATTCAACAAATATGGAGTTCTACATAGGAAAATCTTGTCTTAAGAAAGTAAAGCCCCCCCCCTCATACAAAGTTTTTGGAACTTTACAGCAATTTCACAATTTTCTTTCTAGTAGTGATGCAGAAAAGTCCAAACCTTCCACACGAATCTTCCCAACTATCCTTTTCACTTTTGAAGGCATTGCTTGTTCTGTGGTTTTTCCGTTGTTTTCTGCTCCATGTACACCTCGAGGCTGTAACAGTAGTTTGTGTAGTCTGAGCAAGGAAAAAAGACGTCATACTCTCTTACATAATATAACTCTGATAAAGTTAGACAGGATCTAGCAAATAAACTTTGACAAACATAAACAGTAAGTACAAAATATGTACTTACCCAAAGGCATTTCGAAGAAGCAGGCATTCATCTCGCAGAAATTCTGGCGCCTCTGCATAACCTCTTGCCCATGAATTTAAGCATAGCCGTATGCAAGCATCATAAGCTACAAGGGCTTGCCATGCATTTTGGCCACTGTCATAAGAAAAGTTAGTAACTCATAATGACTAGACGAAGTCACTGATGAAACTAGTGAATTTTGAAAAGTGGGAATAATGGGGTCAGCATGACAAGGCCTTCTGAATATAGATAGAAGAACCAAAACCCAATGAGATATTGTTTATCTGCTAACTTCCGATTCAACAAGAAGCATGTATCTGCTAATTCAAGTGTTGAATCAATTGTATTTCAGCTTGCATTCACATGTCCTACTCTGACCGAAATTATCATGAAATTTTTAGTCTTTCCTATCTTGGATTCTTAAGAGAATAAGAAGATTGAGCAACACCAAGCACAACATCTAATAGGTAAGATCATATGTAAAAATGAAATAAACGAGTAAATAACCTTGCATCATAATATGGAGTAAATGATTTTGCGAGATAGCCGGATGAGGCTGGAAGTTCTCTATCTCCAAGTTTCTCTTCATCCTCCCTGGGAAATATGACAACCAAATAATACGGGAATGAGTGATAAAAAAAAAATTCGTGAACATCTTTCCTACTAAAGTACCATACCTTTTATCCACTTCATTGTTGAGACATCCGTCTCCTGGACCTGAAATCTGTTCTCTCACTTCATGGAGATCATAATGATGTTTCTCACGTCCAACTTCAGAATCCAAGTCACTATGATTGTCCAAAACAGGTGGCGCACTGGGTGTTCCCAAGTCCAAGGCATCATTTAGTTTACCAATTGGTGTACCCTGCACTTGTTTTAATATTTGAACCCATTAACTGGTAAGGTACAAATCCATAGCTCACTTTCTGTCTATAAAGCATCTTACACTATGTTCCTCATCTGTCTTTTATTGTTAGTAATTTCTGTTACTGGAAAAATTATAATGAATGCTTACATATGCACTGTGAGGTTGGACTTTGTTGCTCAACCGATCCGTATATCCACGCACACTCCGTGGAATTTCAACACGAAGATTCTCTTTCAATAACCCTCTATTTATAGAAGATGCATATTTTCCATCGTTGAATCTTTTCCTCAACTTGGGATCTAACATTTCTTCATCAGAATCCTCAGGCACTGGCTTATCCACTCCATCTTCGTCAGAGTGATTCCCACACATTTCCTCGGGTGCAGAGCCGACACTCTCAGTTTCATCGTCATCCTTGTAATAATCAGATTCATCCTCATTGCCGTCAACACTTAGAGTGACCGTGTTGACAGGTTTAATAAGATCAGAATGAAATTTCAGCGGAGGCAGAGAATGAGAAGATGCAAAACTACTTGAACTAAAAGCCAATGGTGATCTGGGAATATGGTACTTTTGGTCAAGCTTTTCAAGCAGAGGAGATCTTGTCTCACGTCTCTCCACGGCCGATCCCTGCAGCCAAATTGAGTAAAACCAAATTTATGAACATAGTCCTCTTCAAATGCAATTCTTTTACTGGGATGAAAGTTATCGGCTAAGTAGAAATGAAACATACATAACACCTCTTGTTCCAAAAGAAAGTGCATACTTTTCCGGCAAAAACGAACAAGAAACAATGTAATTTTGGTGGGTCTTCGAAAAGTTACCTTCTTGATCCAGTTTATGGCAGTGTCATCTAAACCATCTGTGAACATAGCGAGTCGATGGCGCAAAACGAGCAACAATATTGAAAGAATAGAGAAAGAAGAGAATTTGCTGGTGTATAAGAGGAGAAGAGCTTGCAGACAAAAGAGAGCGTATAGGATGAGCGGAGCCTGAGCTGTGGCCGTAACACACAACGGCTAGTTTGAAAATGTAGCTTATTTTTAAATATTATTAATTATGGACGCACCCATTCTAGTATTTCTTTTCTATATAAACCCATTTTTTTTTTATGAAAACCATTTAAGTATTTGTACCATTTAGGAAACGGTTAGAAAATAATGTCATTTATAAAACTACTGTTTATTTTTTGTACCCATTTCATCAAACATGAAGTGACAATGAGTTAGTAGATATTTTTTTATTAAGTGAGTCTCTGAATATCAATTTAATTTGGGACTTTGATTTCATATGGACTACGAATCTATATATATATATATATACATATATTTGGAACGAATAGGAGATGATTCCTAATGCTATTTTTCATTTATCTTCACTTTTATCGCAATCAACCATCACAATAATTTGAAAAGCATTTAAAGACTGTAATGAAAGCATTTCAAGTGCCGATGGTTACGTAATATTTTTTATCGATCGGACTGGTTTAACAAGGGGTGTTTTCAATTGGGTCTAACCATCGGGTATGTCATGAAAAACCCATGAATGAATCGAACTACATTAAAAAAGATTCAGTTGTTCAGATCGATTTAACCAAATAGAGCAGAATATGGTTCTTGCAAAACGTTTTGGAAGTTTTTTTAAAGGTAATTATGTGTTTGGACAATTATTTTATAAAAATATTTTTAAATTATATTAGATAATTATGATAGAAAATGATTTATAATTTATAAATTGTATTAAAATAGCATTTGAATGATTAATCTAACTAAAAAAAAATTAAATTGTCCATTCTCATAAAATTTACCTATATTTTGTATTCTAAAAACATTATAAAACATCTTTCACTTGTTCTTCAAAAAGTGTGTTTCAAAACTAGTTTTTTAAAAATGTTTTTCAAAAACATTTTATAAAATCTTGTCCAAACAACTACTTTAAGTTTTTTTAACTTTAAAAACACTAAAAACGTTTTTATAAAACGTATCCAAACGGACCCGTAATGTTTCTCAATCATTGTCTCCTTGCCCCACTATTATCTCATTCCTTAGATTTACATAGTATGTTCACCAAAGTCATCCAACTCGTGTCGATGTCGCCTCCCTCCATCGTCATAGTCCTCCTCCTATCGTCGTCCTCCATCCCACCCAAGGGGAACCCCAATCCTCGGACTTTGATATTTGTACTACATGTTCACCAAGTTCAATCACCTCGTTCCATCGTGTATCCTTCAGTCGCTCTATATCACCACCAGACATATCAATCGGATAAAGTAGATCTTCCTGATAGAGAATTTCAACTGGATCATAACACTTAAAACTATCTTTACTCAAACATTCTCAATAGAAAAAAAACGACCTTTTGGATAAAGTAGATCAACCTAATAAAGAAGAGTTTTCTGAATGAAACAGATCTTTCAGATAAATCAACAGGATAAAAACAGTTTTTCTAGATAAAATTGAATCTTTCGGATAAAGTAGGTCAGCTAGAAAAAGAAGAACTTTTCGGATAAAATAATTTCTTTTGGATAAATCAATCGGAACTATTCTATCAGAAATGAATCTTTTGGGATAAGGAATCGTCCGGATAAAGGGAATCTAACTAAAAAATTTTGTCATTCACCAGCTATGTGGTCTTAGGGGTGAGTATTCGGGCAGTTCGGTTACCGACTGAATCGATTTTTTTTAACCGAACCGAATCGAATTATTTTTAGCTAATCGAACCGACGAATTATTTTCAATAATCGATAACAACCGAAACCGAAAAAACCGACCGAAATAACCGATTTGTTGGAAAATATTTTGAAGATTTTGAAGAGCAGATTGCAGGCCTCATTTCCGATTTTGAAGAATTGGAATTTTGAGATGGAGAAGAACCAAATGAATATATTCTCAATTGAATGACGCCAGGAATGAGAGGAGAACTAGGGATTTAGGGTATTATTCTATTTTTAAGTATTAAAATTAATAAATATTATAATATATAAAAAAATACTTAATATATAAATATCGGTTATTTCGGTTAACCGAATTCCGGAATTGGAAAACCGTAACGAACCGAAATATCCGATTTAAATTCGCTATTTTTTAAAAATAAAAACTGATTAATCGAAATAACCAAACCGATTTAATAATTCGGTTCGATTTGATTCGATTAATTCAATTTATCCGATACTTTGCTTCACCCCTAAGTGGTCTTATGCCAATGAGTAAGGAAATGGGGTGGGTTGTATCAAAGCGTCTGTGTTCGATGCTGTCTTTGTAGGCAGTGTCTCTAAAGGCAGCGGGCCAATTGTACACTGACATGTGGCAACACTTATTTGTTTATATATAAAAACATTTGAGCTACAAATAGAGATGGGGTATTTTTAACATTTCAAAATACAGATTGCCCGTGTCCTCTCTTTCTCCCTCCCGCATCTCTTCTCCCTATTCAAAATTTACTATTCAACAACATATCTCTTTTTCAGATTTCTTCAGTCGGACCCTTGCCGACACCTTCTCCGATCCCTCCCTGAGTCCCCGAAGGCAACGGTCAGTTTTTTGGTTACGATTTTTGTACTTTAGTTTTTTTTGTTGAGCTCTTTTTTGGTTATGTTTATACTGGATGATTCAGAATAAATTTATTTAGCGAAATCCTTTTATTCTACGGATGGGATTTTGCTGGAGCAGCAATATTCATTTTATTTTGTTCAAGCCAGGTCTCTCTGTTTATTTTATTTGTTGATTGTATTTGTAATACCACAGTGGTTGCATCAAAATACGGGAGAGTCATGGGATGTGTGGTTGATGAATGACTAGGAAGGTGGATTCTTGGACCCAAAATATGTTATTGTGTTAGAGCAGGTTTTTGTTCCCATCAAGCTTGTGAATAATGGTGAAATAATAGCTGCAATAGGTGACGAGTTACTAGTTTTGATGTTGTTGAAATAAAGGAGGTTACGGATCTTGCAGTTTGTAGATTGCCACTGTCCGCTGATTGAGAATGAACTCGCTATCATATTTCTCAATCTCTGTGTGTATATATAACGTCTATGTGGTTATGTTAGAATCATCTTTATAGTCCTTGTATACTGTAGTTTTGCTTTGAAATCTGCAATCTGCATCCTTAGAGTTATAACTTCATATTGTAGCATATGTATATTCCAGTATAAGATCATTAGATTGAAAGTTTCTTCTAGGAAGGTATGCATCTACTCTTTACTTTAATCCTTATTCATGGACCTTCTTCTAGGAATATATGCATCCGACCTTTACTTCATCCATGAACAATAGATGTTGGGTGGAGTTCATCAAAATATGTTTTGGATTTGGTGAATTTGATGTTATTTTATGCCAGAAAATGGGACAACAAAATAATTCATGTGCACATTGATACACATGTCAACAAAAAATTGAGGAAATGAATTTGGCTACGAAATGTGTGGATTGCACCTGGAGCTGTGCCAGGCACCAGCTCTATGCTGAAGTCAATCTCCCGCCTCGGAGGAAAACCAGGAATCTCCTCCGGAAACACGTCGGGAAAATGCCGCACCACATACATACAAACATATACACATAAATAAACTGTTGTATATATATATATATATATATATATATATTTAAATAGATAGTGAAATGTGTTCTATAATCTTTGTGAGATAAGTGTCTCTTGTATTAAAAGAGTGTGTCTCTTTGGAAACACAGTGAGAATGTGTAATTCTCAAAATATTATACTGGTATTTTTCATCCTGCCCGTAGTTTTTACCCCAATAGTCTTTAGGGGTTTTTCACGTAAAAAATTTCAGTGTCCATTTTTATTCTCCAAATTTATATTTCTATCTCGAGGTACCCCACCTGGGACCAACAAGTGGCATCAGAGCTTGGTGAAAATTTTCTTAAAATCCTGAGTATGCTCTGTGGTCGCAGCTGTGACTGAACTTCCACATGAGAAAAGATTTTTTAAATTTTTTATTAAGGCATTGTTGGCATAATGGCGGCAAAGTACGAGATAGAAAAATTCAATGGTAGCAATTTTATGCCGTGGAAATTGAAGATTCGGGCAATTTTAACAAAAGAGCGTTGTTTGACTGCTATTGGAGATAGACCGAGGGATGTCATGGATGATGGAAAGTAGAATGAGATGAATGGTGCCGTTATTTCCAATATACACTTGGCAGTAGCAAATGGAGTTTTATCGAGTATCGCTGAAATAAAATTGGAAAAATTGTTTGGGATACTCTGACAAAGATGTACGAGGTCAAGTCACTACACACAAGATTTTCCTAAAGAGAGAGTTGTATAATGTTCGGATGGCGGAATACTCATCTATGACCGACCATATCAACGCACTGAATACTCTATTTGCCCAGCTCACCTCAATGAGACATATGATAGAGGAAAAAGAACGTGTGGAGCTTCTACTCCAGAGTCTACCAGATTCATATGATCAGCTTATCCTCAACATAACCAACAAAATCATTACGGATGTTTTAAACTTCGATGATGTTTTAAACGCGGTTCTTAGTGAAGAAAGTTGACGCAAGAACAAGGAAGATAGGTTGGCATTTTCAAAGCATGCCAAGGCCTTGCCAATGATAAGAGGACGAGAGTGGACGGGAGGGGAGAGGGTAGTCAACACAACTTGGTACATTTTAAATGACACCTCATGACCACTATTTATAGATATTTCATGGGCTTAAACCTGGTTAATGGGCCCAGGTTAGGCCTAAGCCCATCGCACATTGGTTTCATGTCCATCATAGTGGTGATATTATAATCCCGATCGACGATCAGATCGGACCGATCGGAACAGTTTCTAAAACTGTACATTATGATGTGAAAATAATTTTTCAGATCATATAATCCAAAAATTGCAGTTCCACTCCTATTAGCTAAATATGGAAGTTCTACTCCCTTAGCTAATTTTGGAAGTCATACTCCCAACCATCCTCCTACTATACTCAACACTTTGAGTATCATTTCCTTACGGGAATTGAGAAATCAGTACTTGTGTGACCCTCAATGGTTCTGGATACAGCTAGCCGTGGGTTCACAACTCCTTGTGACTCCGAAAATACATTTTCGTACTTACCCATCGGACCATGGTAAAGCATCTAGCAACATCGCCACATGATCCCTAGGTATCACTGGTAGTGCATGCAATAACCAGTTGGTCATGATTAGCGTACAGTACGGTCCTTTTAGCTCAAATATCCCAAACCAAACAACGACCATTGGTAAATCGAGAATCGCTAGAGATTCAATGGCCATGCATACATCTGGAGATCAAATAGTGACATCGCATGTGTTACTGGGTAAACCCATTTACCTAAAGCACATCTAGTACTCTGGCCAGAGATTTGTCACACTATTATTTCCTCAGATAAGATAGTATATTCACGCACCAAGGACAAAGCATCGACTCCTACATGCGTCGTGACCTCACCCAACCTCGCCACCTGATGACCTTCATTGAGTCGGCAAACGAGTCAAAGTGAGGCGATTAGCATGTAGAGTCTCGATGATATTTCGAGTAATGAGGACTAATCTGTACAACCAAGACCTCGGACTTAATCCACTCGACAAATGATAATCACTTGAAAGTCCGAACGAGGATAGTTCGATAGATCACCACGTCACTATTCATCTGGATGCTCAGAACATCTCCACGTTTCCTACCAATGAAACGTGGTACTTTGCATCACAAATGTTAGTCTCAAGCTCGGACGACCCTTATCCTCTTTTGGACGGCCCAATCGACTAGTAACTCGTTTCGAACACACAGTGACTATTAGATGCGTTTCATGATAGCCATCAAATCCACTATCACATCTAGCATAAATTATAGTGCATTCAAGGTCTTTATCCAGCAATTTTATGCAATAAAAGCAAAGATAAAAATGTCATGTAAATCTGAATTATATGAATAAAGATCGTTTTTACGGCAGAGTCAACAAAGCCCACTACCAAAAGTTGGCTAGCTGGGCATCTACTCTAACAATAATATCAAGCGTGATGGCAATAACCATGTGGAGTGGTATCGTGCCAGATTAGTGGTGAAAGGGTATGCTCAGAAAGAAAGCGTTGACTTCAACGAGATATTTTCTCTTGTGGTTCGGCTCAATACAGTCAGAGTCGTGTTAGCATTTTGTGCGGTGTTTAACCTATATCTAGAACAGTTAGATGTGAAAACGGCTTTTTTTCACGACGATTTGATGAAGAAATCTATATGCTCCAGCCAGAAGGTTTTGCTGAAATAGGCAAAGAGAACTTGGTTTGCAGGTTGAAGAAACCTCTGTATAGTCTCAAACAGGTGCCAAGATGTTGGTACAAGAGATTTTCATATATCATGAGCCTTGGATACAACAAACTTAGTGCAGACCCTTGCATATATTTCAAGAGAGGTGGAAATGATTATATCTTTGGTGTTGTATGTGAATGACAAGTTCATCAAGACAGAAGTAACATAAAGATTTGGCTTTCCCAGACAAATTATCTAAAGAAAGTTTTGTACCGCTTCAACATGCAAGATTGTAACCAATCTCAACCCCTCTTCCTGTTAAATTCAAGTTATCCTCTGATATGTGTCCTAGTAATGAAGTAGAGAGGATGAAGATGTCTCAAATATCGTATGCATCGGCAGTGGGGAGTTGGACGTTCGCTATGATTTGTACTAGATCGGACATTGCACAAGCAGTGGGAGTAGTTAGTCGATACATGGTGAATCCTGGACGAGAGCATTGGAGCACGGTCAAGAGGATTCTTAGATACATTAAGGGTACCTCAAATGCGCCATCATGTTTTGGAGGATCGGATTTGACACTAAGGGGCTATGTTAATTTAGATTATGCAGGTGATCCGGACAAGAGAAAATCTACTACTGATTATATGTTTACACTTGCAAAAGGTGCAGTAAGCTAGGTTTCAAAACTGCAGATAGTTGTGGCCTTATCTACAACGGAGGCAGAATACATGGCAGCTACTCAAGCTTGCAAGGAGGCTATATGGATTCAAAGGTTGTTGGAAGAACTTGAGCACAAACAAGAGAGAATTACTTTGTTTTGTGACAGTTAGTGTCTTCCAAGACTAGATACATTGCAGTACAATTTCACTTTGTGCGGGATGTAGTAGAGGAAGGAAGTGTGGATATGCAGAAGATCCACCGAAAGGACAACATGGCTGATTATCTGATCAAGCCAGTGAATACAGACAAGTTCAAGTGACTTAGATCCTCATGTGGCCTAGCAGATATGTAAGCAGCAGGAAATGACATGATTGAAAGAATGTGTGGAGATGTGCTTGATTCTTAATCACATCTCTAAGTCGGAGAAATGCCAGCAAATAGGACAACAAAATGATACATGGGACACATGATATACACATGTCAATATATACTGTGTTCTATAATATTTGTGAGATAGATTTCTCCAGTATTAGGAGAGTGCGTCTCTTTGGAAACATAGTGAGATGGTGTAATTCTCAAAATATTATAGTGGTATTTTTCTTCCTGCCCGTGGTTTTTGCCGTAATAATGTTTAGGGGTTTTCCACGTAAAAAATTTCGGTGTCCATTTTTATTCTCTAATTTCATATTTCTATCTCGAGGTGTCTCACCTGGGACCAACATTTTAGCTTGCTTTGAAGGAAAATGAGGCTCTCACTGGATTAATAGTTATAAGTTCAAGACTATTGTATCATCCCACCTTTAGTGTTTGCTAACTAAACTTGGTCATATTTTGGAGTTTTGTCTATGTTGATATATGATACTACAGGATCTTGTTTTTCGAGGTTGAAGCCATGAGTAAAATTATGCTAATTAATTGTTAGTTGTGTATTAATTTCTCAATTTTCACATGGATTAGCACTCAAGCCAGACATTATTCCCTAATGCAAGAAAAATAGAATTTGACGATCTAATTCCGGAGGATAATACATGTCCATGGGATTTTATCAATATCTTAATTCTAAGGCACTGTTTTAGGGATCTTTTGCGTATACTCCTTGAATAGTCAAAACACTTATTAGGAAACGAATAGAGCTATGATGTTGGATGAATGTAAATTTCCATGATTTTTTATTAATGCTAAGCTATTAAATGTGATTCATGCAGTTAAAGACCAAAGTTAGAAAATTAATCCATTACCACAGTTTGATATTTTCTATTTAGTTACAAAATGTGACTCGTTATCTACATTTGATTTTTTTGTGATAATATTATTGTGTTTTAGTTTTCTATTGATAATTAATTATTCATCCTTTTCCTATAATGTACAGGAAAGCATATGTTGTTTTCAAAAGAGAAAAAGTTGGTGTTTATGATGCTTGGACAGAAACACACGCTCAGGTGGATGGATATAAAGGCACTTTGTATCATAAATTCTTGACTAAGGCAGAAGCAATAAAGTTTTTGAGGAATATGTAGAGACGCAACGTCCAACTGCTTATTTCAAAACCTGTGATGAAGAAAGTTCATGTGCTACCTCCAATTCAAGCTCCCAAAGAAAATCTACAAAAGCTAATACAATAGTTGAATTGGAAAATACACCATCTGATTACAAAAAGATGTTTTGTTGATCGTGAAGAAAATGCGTGAGATAAGAGAAATGATACATGAGATACAATTAAGTGGCGACAGTTAATGTAAGTGATAATAAAGGAGGCTAAATTGAAGTAGTGCTTTATTTTGTTTCAAGACATTATCTTATATATGTTAACTCTATCATTATTCGTTTTTCTAATAAATACAAGAGATTTTAACATTCAGGCCTATGTTCTGTTCGAATAGCCAGTATGTAGTTTGAACTATAAGAGTTGATTTTCTAGACAAATTTTCTGTAACAAAACAAGCGTAGGATCTTAGAAATTTTGTTACTGATCAAGTAATACGAAATATCAGAAATCACATTTATCATCCTATGAAATAAACTCAAGAAAACAGACTTTACATTTACAACATCGGGAAGCTTTCCTTCATTAGGAAGCTTTTAATCATTACAAAAATAGCTTTGATGATTTCAACAAAGATATAAATAGCTTTCCTTCATTACAGAAAAAAGACAGAAATAGATGGTTTCATTACACATGTAATACTGGAATACAAACAAATGCAACCAAAATATTGTTTCAGCAATAACCACCCAAGCTGTTTATGCAATGAATCCTACTTCCATGTTGACACAGAGAGACGACAAAAGATTCATCAAGATTCAACCTCAGCAGCATGCGTCAACAATGGATGATTTTCAAAATTTTGTGCAGGCTTACCTAACAACAACGGGTGTCATCATTCTTCTCCTTTTTCCACCAATTTAGTTTTCATCACAAATTTATAAAGAACTCGTGTCTTTTTTAATGTCATATTTGTAGCCTCACTTCTCGAAGTAGCCAAAAGACCCGCACTAAATCTTTCGTTACTAAAAGCATTAGCTCATTTCCTCCTAATTTTGTACATCCTATTCAACCATCTATGAGAATCCAAATTATATTCATTGATCATAAAATTCCTTGTCTCCTCAAATTCATCTTCAGATTCACAACGAGTCATACATTTATGCCACAAATTTTTAAAAGCTGAGTCACCATTTAGTGTGAAGGAGCATTTTGATTTATATGCCATTGACATAACCGATGATGTGAATGTGAAAAACTGTTTCAATAGCATTAATCATGGCTTGACATTGGTCTGAGAAAATAGTTTTAGATTGCTTCCCGTTCATAGAATTAAGAAATGTTGTAAACAACCAATCAAAAGAACTTTCGGTTTCCTCTGACAAAAATCCAAGCCAAACTTCAAATTCTGCATATGATGATTTGTACCAACAAATAGAGAACAAATCAAATTGTACTTATTTGTTCTATAAGTTGTATCAATCGACAAGCCATCGCCCAAATATTCATAATCAACCACATATCTGTAATCTTTAAATTAATGTTCATCACCCTATCGTCATCGTCCAATTGCACGTTCCAGTAAAAATAATTCTCCTTACTCACCGTATTTAGAAAATATTGAATAAGTGTATTGACATCTTCATTGTCAAGTTTGGTATGTTTTTTCAACCGACTCATATAGTCATATGCATATTTTCTAGTAAATCCTAAATTTTCTGGCTCATAAGCTTCTATTTCCATAAAAGAAACAACAATAGAGACGAATATGCTAGCATTAACCATAGCTTCTAGAGTTGGCTGTTTTTCATGTTATATGTTACGTGCCGATCTTAACAAGTGAGTTTGATCATGTGCAAACATCTCATGGTTATGGTCTCTACAAATCTATAACTCGCCTGTCACGCCAGAAATCCGAAGTAGCCACATAGACCGACAAAATAATTAATTGATAGATAAAATTTAATTTTTTTTAAATATGTCCTATCCTTTACATCTTATAGCTAGAATTCAGAATTTTGGTTCGATTGGAGGTTTCCGGAGGAAGGCGCCCGAGCATGGTAACGACTATTATAAAAATTTATTTAATTAGAATTTGTGAAAAAAAAAATATTTTTAATGATGTTTGTTGAATTTCATGGTGAATTTAAGTCCAGTGATTTTATTTTATTTTCTGCCTAAAGTAAATAGTGCTTTTGAATTTTACGTTGCTATTCTACTGCTAAAAAAAATGTGCTTTTTAAGTTTCTTTAAAGTTTAACATTTTAAAAACTTTCGTACATTTTTTAAATGTTATTAACTTATTTAAAAAGGTGTGTCAGCATTTTCTAAAAATCCCATAAAATTGGGAGCAATATTTTAGTCAAAAATTTGATAAATAAGTTTTACTCTTCTTCCCCCCCTCACACAATTGCTCACGTAAAACCCTCACAAGAATAAGAGAGAAAAAGAGGTGACGACTAGGGTTCATAGGTGAGGGCCAAAAATTTCAGGAAAATTGTAGGGAATTCGGGCCGTGCTCGTGGTGTATCGCTCGTCGGAGACCACCTCTCAACCGTCGGCTAAATTTTTAAGTCAAGTATTGATCCGATTCCTTGTTGCACGATGGAATTATAATATGTTTTGATGCATTATGTTTGGATTTTGAATTTTTTTGAATGTTGGAGGATGATTTGAAGTTATAGGAGGCGTGATGAATTCCTGCGTATACATATATATCATATATATATAAGTATGATATTGTCGGTGTAAAAGTTGGTGCATGTGCGGTGCATAGGAGAGGGAGGGTCCTAAAATTTTATCACAATGCAGAAATAAAACTTCAAAATTCTTTTATGTGTGCGTATTCGTTTACAGGAAACGACAACAACAAAAATTGTTTGAAATTGAGGGTCAAGGGAGTGTGTGCAGGTGTCCAGTTACTTAGTCCCATGTGTAGGGCTTCTTCCTTGATTTTAAAATCTTTCTTTTGTAAAATGATGACTAAGGTTGGCACCGTTCCTTGTCTTTTTTTCTATTTTTTTATTTTCTTACTTTTGAAATCCTGCCACTATCTACACGTGTTCGTGCTTGCAGCCCATTCATATTTTGAAGTGAGCCGACAGTTTTGGTGTGTGTATTATTAAAAAAAACCGAAAAATTTTGCTCCAAAGCCGTTGTTTGTGTGTGTGAGTTCTTACGGTGTATTTGTTTGACTAGAAATTCATGGGAAATTATTGAAACGATTTGATTTCAAGGAAAAAAATTGTTCTCATAGATTTTAGGCAAAGTTATGACTGATATTACGGGCGTGTTGATGCCGGCCGATGGATCGGGGTGCCCCGCCAAACTATTACGGGCGTGTGAATGTCGACCTTCTGGTCGGGGTGTCCTCCCAACTTAATGGATCCATATGAGCTTATTTAAGCTAATTGACAGGTGACTGCAGGAAATTTCTGAGCCACACTTCATAAAATAAATTGAGGAATGATTAAAGTGTTTTTGAGGTAAATGAGTTATTTTGAGGTTAAGGAAAATGATTGAATGATTTTAATTGAGATTGAATGATTTTAATTGACGATAAGACCTCTTATTTTGAATGGTTTTTGTTGAGGTTGAAAGGGATTTTTAAATAATTTTACTTGCCTACCTTGTTATTTGATAAGTTGACAAAATGAGTTTATGTTAAGTAAAAATATTTTATTGCATGTGCATATAGTATGTACTATTTGTTATTCCCGGAGTTTACTTGTTGGCCTTTAGGCTCACTAGATTTTATCAATGCAGGTGAGGATGTATATGCGGTGCTGGTTGGCGAGGGCTCGATCAGGGTGAGAAGACGCTTATCGATGGATGCACGTTTTCCGCAGATTAGAACATTTATATGATTTATTAAATGTTTATTCTTTGAAGAAAAACATTCTTATGAGAATTTATTTGAATTTTTACTGTGATTTGATGCTTTTAATAATGCCAGATTGAATGGCTTTTATGTTTTTTTTAGTAATGAAAAAAATATTTTGCGTTTTTTTTCTTTTTTAAAGTACGGGCGTTTCAACTTGGTATCAGAGCATGTCCTGTAAGATAAGCGCTCACCTCCACTCCGCGACAGCTCTCATTCAGCCGTACCGCCAAGTCTGTAAGTTTTAAGTGAAAATGTTATGTTTTAGTTATTTGCTTTCTTTGAAGTTTAAAACAATATGTTAAAGTAAGTTTGAGATATTTATTGATGTTTTTGAGGTTTAAATTTTTTTTGAAAATGGTATAGTTTTATTTAAAGTTAAATGTTCATTTATGTTGGTCATGTGATGGAATCGCGTTATTGGTTACAGATAATGTCTGGTAGAGGACGAGGGAGAAGAAGTTCCTCGGTCGAGGATGATGGCTCTGGCAGCAGTGCCCGGGTTCTAGCCGGGATGGCTCAGTTGTTAGAACAGTTTGTGGGACAAGCAGGTCAAGGAGGTGGACCACCAGCCATTCGAGGGCTTCATCATGAGGATTCACAGGAGCGCTTCAGGCGTCAGTGCCCCAAGGAGTTTTCTGGCACTACTGATCCACTCGTGGCGGAGAGCTGGATCAAATCTTTGGAGGTTATCTTTGAC
Organism: Dorcoceras hygrometricum; assembly: GCA_001598015.1. Taxonomy (NCBI): domain Eukaryota; kingdom Viridiplantae; phylum Streptophyta; class Magnoliopsida; order Lamiales; family Gesneriaceae; genus Dorcoceras; species Dorcoceras hygrometricum. The sequence goes on along the minus strand of KQ989044.1, from coordinate 67,342 downwards.
TACCTTCAAATGGTGGATTGTGATCGACCTAGATGTGCCATCTACATGCTGAGGGATGACGCCATGATCTGGTGGGAAGGAGCTAAATTGACCGTTGACCTGACTACTCTCACCTGGGATGGATTCAAGAGGGTTTTTTATGATCAGTATTTCACTGTCGATGTGCGTTCAGAATTGAAGCGGGAGTTCATGACATTGAAGGAGAAGGATCTATCTGTGCGGGAATACGTCCGCAAGTTCGAGCGAGGTTGATATTTTGTTCCCTTGATTGGAGGGGATGCGGAGGAGAAGCTGTCACGCCCCGAGACCGGGCCTGGACGTGAACACCGACGATGTTTAATAATTATTCATTACAAAACATCAAGCCTCATAGTGCAGCTCAAAACCAGTCTATTATATAATCAAAATGATCGTCTTTACAACTGAAAATCGGAGAAATTGAATAACAGAGTGCGGAAGCAAAAATTACATTAACAAAGAAAAGCAGAGTCTTCACCAGCCCCAAAACAGATCTTGATCCTCTTCTTCAACATGTTCTTCATTCTTATCTGGGTGGAGAAGTAAGGGGCGAGTGTTTGGGGAAACACTCAGCAAGTGGGGGATACCATTCGAGCATAACAAATATTCATATACATATACTGAATAAAAAATCTCATAACAGAGCATAACAGAGCATGTCAGAACTTAACAGAACGAGTAGCAGAAAATCACTGATAATTACTTCGTGTCTATGGTTTACTGATCAGTCCCTAATTTTTACTCCTCTAAGGGGTCGAGGCCATGTGGTTACACCAAGTAACCTAGAGTGCGGAATATTCCGTAGACCCATATTACGACAGCAAAATCAGTGCAAAAACAGAGTTTGAAATGAAACAGAGATCTGAACAGAAAGGTGCTCGAACAGTAGGTTCAAAACTGAATTCTTACATAGATAATATATATATATATATATAATATATCAAACGAATATAGTAGCAAAAACCCACTTACTTGATTACTGCTCAAAACATGAGAAACATGGTGGCAATGCTTGATTTCTTATCTGGTTGCTACTTGAAGTGGATCACGAATGTAGAGATCTTCAGACGTTGCATACTTATGAAAATCACCGATATTTCATAAGCGTCTTCGGTATACGAAACTCTCAGATTAAGCTTAAGGTTGGTAGGATTGTTCACAAAAGGAGAAAAAGAAATTGTGAACGAAAAAGATCGGATTTGTAAGCCATTTGAATCCATATCGGGTCGGTGAATTGAAGCTATAGTTTTATCGCAAATGGTTGATACAATATAATTAAAAAGGTATTTTGATAAAATCTAACCTTTGTATCAAGATGAAATTTGAACAGCATATGTGAAAATGATGAAATAACTTTTGAACGGTCAAGATCGTTTTTAGAGGAAATTTGCAGCCGTTTCTAAGTGATGGACAAGAGCTGCAGATTTCTCGTATGAAATCTGTACAGAATTATTGAAAAGAAGTTTTACAAAATTCTAACCGTTGGATTGAGATGAAATTTGGACACCATATTCAGAACATAACGATGTGACATCTGAACGGTGAAGATTGGAAACGGAGGTCGTTTGAAATCATTTTAGGATGATAAACAGAAGCTGCAGTTTCCTCACATGTAATCTGTGCAGCATTCTTGCGAATTTGATTCACGGAAATTTAACCGTTGGATCAGAATGA
>KQ989044.1:44970-63313 GCA_001598015.1 Dorcoceras hygrometricum | reverse complement strand
GAGAGTTTTGGAAGAAATTGAAATTTCCGGATCAAATTGAAATTCAGAAAGAGATATCAATGTTTGAATAAAGTTGTGATTTTCGTAGAAAAAAAAATCACTTCAGGAAAAATTTTTAACTTTCTGAATGAGGATGATCTTTCTCTAAAAATTATTCCTTCGGATGAAATCGGAACTCTTTCTGCTAGAACTTTCCATCCGGATTATGAACCTAGCTCTGATACCACAAAAATGTCACGCCCCGAGACCGGGCCTGGACGTGAACACCGGCGATGTTTAATAATTATTCATTACAAAACATCAAGCCTCATAGTGCAGCTCAAAACCAGTCTATTACATAATCAAAATGATCGTCTTTACAACTGAAAATCGGAGAAATTGAATAACAGAGTGCGGAAGCGAAAATTACATTAACAAAGAAAAGCAGAGTCTTCACGAGCCCCAAAACAGATCTTGTTCCTCTTCTTCAACATGTTCTTCATTCTTATCTGGGTGGAGAAGTAAGGGGTGAGTGTTTGGGGAAACACTCAGCAAGTGGGGGATACCATTCGAGCATAACAAATATTCATATACATATACTGAATAAAAAATCTCATAACAGAGCATAACAGAGCATGTCAGAACTTAACAGAACGAGTAGCGGAAAAGCACTGATAATTACTTCGTGTCTATGGTTTACTGATCAGTCCCTAATTTTTACTCCTCTAAGGGGTCGAGGCCATGTGGTTACACCAAGTAACCCAGAGTGCGGAATATTCCGTAGACCTATATTACGACAGCAAAATCAGTGCAAAAACAGAGTTTGAAATGAAACAGAGATCTGAACAGAAAGGTGCTCGAACAGTAGGTTCAAAACTGAATTCTTACATAGATAATATATATATATATATAATATATCAAACGAATATAGTAGCAAAAACCCACTTACTTGATTACTGCTCAAAACATGAGAAACATGGTGGCAATGCTTGATTTCTTATCTGGTTGCTACTTGAAGTGGATCACGAATGCAGAGATCTTCAGGCGTTGCATACTTATGAAAACCACCGACATTTCATAAGCGTCTTCGATATACGGAACTGTCGGATTAGGTCCAAAGTTTGTTGTATTGTTCACAAAAGGAGAAAAATAAATTTTGAACGGCAAATATCAGATTTGTAAGCCATTTGAATCCATATCGGGACGGTGAATCGAAGTTATAGGTTTGTCGTAAATAGTCGGTACGGTAGAATTGAAAAGAAATTTTAGGAACCTAACCTTTGGATCAGGATGAAATTTGAACATCATATATGAAACATGACGAAATAACTTTTGAACGGTAACGATCGTTTTTAGAGGAAATTTGCAGCCGTTTCTAAGTGATGGACAAGAGTTCGATATACGGAACTGTCGGATTAGGTCCAAAGTTTGTTGTATTGTTCACAAAAGGAGAAAAAGAAATTTTGAACGGCAAAGATCGGATTTGTAAGCCATTTGAATCCATATCGGGACGGTGAATCGAAGTTATAGGTTTGTCGTAAATAGTCGGTACGGTAGAATTGAAAAGAAATTTTAGGAAAACCTAACCTTTGGATCAGGATGAAATTTGAACATCATATATGAAACATGACGAAATAACTTTTGAACGGTAAAGATCGTTTTTAGAGGAAATTTGCAGCCGTTTCTAAGTGATGGACAAGAGCTGTAGATTTCTCGTATGGAATCTGTACAGAATTATGGAAAAGGGGTGTAACAAAAATCTAGCCGTTGGATTGGAATGAAATTTGGACACCATATTCAAGACATAACGAAGTAACATCTGAACGGTGACGATCAGAAATAGAGGCCGTTTGAAATTAGTTTAGGAAGATAAACAGAAGCTGCAGTTTCCTCACATGTAATATGTGCAGCATTCTTGCGAATTTGATTCACGGAAATTTAACCGTTGGATCAGAGTGAAATTCTTACCTATTCTGATACATTCTTACCTAGTATTCAAAACATGGAGAAAAAGATTCTGGACGGTGGAGATCGGATTCTAAGAAACTGAGCAGTGGCAATAGGTTCTGGACAGTAGGCCTTTAGATTGTTGCTGGAATGCTCAAAACTTCAAACTCTTGTTTCTGAAAGGGTGCAGCCTCTTGCACGATTTTTGAGAGGATTTGTTGATGTTTGTAGAGCGAATTCTTCATCCTTGAAGTGCATTATATATAGGAGAGGTTGGAGAATTTGAAGGGTCACCTCTTTATGGCCATTAAACACAACTTTATGGCCCTTAAACACCACTTTATGGCCATTATTATGTATTATTTGGCTACATAATGGCTACTTATGGTGTGAATTTAATTGACTTTTAATCCTCCTAAATCGACAGTTATAACTGTGAAATCTGACCTATAGGCGTGTAGCAACTGCTGAAATTCGTGAGCCAAATCTGGATTTTCGTCGCCAAAAGCTGAATTTTCGTTGGTCAACGCTAAGTTGACCGCTGAGTTGACTGCTGAGTTGCCTGCTGAGTTGGCTGTTGAGTTGTCTGCTGAGTTGTCTGCTGAGTTGTCTGCTGACTGAGCAGAGGCTGAGTTTGACTGCTGAGTTGTCTGCTGGGTTGACTGCGCAGGAGCTGGTTGACTGTGCAGGAGCTGGGTGACTGTGCAGGAGCTGAGTGACTGTGCAGGAGTTGGGTGACTGTGCCGGAGCTGGTTTGACCAACCAAGAGCCGAGTTGACCGACCCAAAAGCTGATTTTTCGGACCAACAGCTGATTTTCAGCCACCAGCAGCTGGTTTTTGACCACCAGCTGATTTTCCAGCAGCTGGTTTTCGACCAGCAGCTGATTTTTTTTTTTTGCTCTATTTCCTGGAGCTGAATTTTTGGGTTTTCACAGAAGCTGCGGCATTTTGTTGATGTCTTGCGATCTACGATTAAGCATGATGTTAGGCTGGCAGAGCCTAAGGATTATAGGACAGCCGTTGATAAATCTTTGAGGGCTGAACAGGACTGGAAGGAGATTGAAGAGGAGCGGCAGGCATCTAAGCCTCGGGATCAGAGATAGTTCAAGAGGCAGATATTGGGCCACAAATACCTCATGGGTAGCGTCCTCAGTTTCAAAGGCCACCGACCTCCACTACCCCAAAGGTTGACAACAAGCCAGTATGTCCGAAGTGCCATAAGAACCATGTGGGTCAGTGCAAATTGGGGATGAACGTATGCTTTCAATGCGGAGCACCAGGTCGCTATGCCAAAGATTGTCCACAGCTGAAGCAACCGATAGCAGGCCGAGCGTTTGTGATGACTGCGGAGCAGACGGACCCGGACACTACCGTGGTCACAGGTATGATTATTTTTGCTGGCATGCCTACTACTGCTTTGATTGACTCTGGTGCTACACATTCTTTTATATCGGAGTCTTTTGTAAAGAAATTGTCTGTACAACCTGATTTGTTTTCCGTGGGCTATTGTGTGATTGGGTTGGAAGAACTTTTTTCTAACTGGGTGCTTCGAAACATAGAACTTAGGCTTCATGGGAATCTAGTGACTGTTGATTTGATTGTTATACCTATGCTTGAGTTTGATTTGATCTTGGGTATGGATTGGTTGACGAGTTATGGAGTAGTGATAGACTTCAGCCGGAGGACAGTGGAGGTTAACCCACCTCAGGGAGGCCGATTCTTGTTTGATGCAGCGCAGAGTAAGAGGGCTCCCCACCTTATTTCAGCCCTGAAGGCGTAGAGCTTCTTGAGGAAAGGATGTCAGGGGTTCCTAGCTAGAATCTCTCTTATACCGGAGGACGAGAGACCTACTCTGGGCGATGTTGATGTGGTGAATGAGTTTCTAGAGGTGTTTCCAGATGATATTTCTGGTCTTCCGCCAAACAGAGAACTCGAGTTTACTATTGATCTAGTGCCTGACGCAACACTTGTCTCCAAACCACCGTATTGATTGGCACCAACTGAGATGAAAGAACTGAAGAAGAAGATTCAGGAGTTGCTGGATAAGGGCTTCATATGCCCCAGTATCTCACCGTGGGACGCACCGGTGTTATTCATGAAGAAAAAGGATAGAAGCATGAGGTTGTGCATAGACTACAGAGAATTGAACAAGTTCACGGTGAAGAACAAATATCCTTTGCCAAGGATTGAGGATTTGTTTGATCAGCTTCAGCGGACAGCGGTATTTTCTAGGATTGATCTTCGTTCAGGCTATCACCAGTTGAAAATCAGGGAGTCTGATGTCTACAAGACAGCTTTCAGAGCTGATAAGCATACTGTAACAAACAGATCAGACGATAACAGAACAGTCCAGCTCAGAGAGCAGAATAGATCGGGTGAAGCACAAAATCAGATCAGATCAGAAGGGCAGAATCAGACCAGCTCAGAGCGTAGAACAGATCAGATGGGGCAAACAACTCAGATAAGCAGCTCAAACAGAATCAGCTTGTCCTATATATCAGTTACGTATGAACAGCTCAGAGAATAGCGCAGAACAAATAACAGCTTAGAGCTCACAGTGTACAGAAATTGATTAAAGCTGAATGAAGCGAACAGAACAGACCAGCTGGGAGCAACCAACTCAGAGAACAGCTATGAAAAGAAAACAGCTCAGAGTAGAGTTAGTTAAGAACAGCAAAAACCGTCTACGTTGGTACAATACAAAAAATAACAAACAGATCAGATCAGAATGAATCAGCAGAGAGCAAAATCAATTTAGAGCAGATATGATTTAGAGCAGATCAAATGAGAAGCGAAAGAAACCAGCTGGGAGAAACCAGCTCAGAGACCAACTGAGACAAACCAGCTTGATGCAGAACTTGTTGATAACGCCCAAGCTGGTGCAGTATAGTACAGAACGGTATTCAAGTCAGATCAGCTCAAAAGCAGAAAGAACAGTTTAATGCAACCAGCTCAGAAGAACAAAACAGTTTGAACATAAGCTATGCGAAGATTGGATTAATCAAGTTCAAACTGATTTCTTTGTCCTGTCTACATCATGTACAGTGTTCACATGTTCAAAGTCAGCAATGGCTGCAGAGCATTTAATGAAAAGAGCTCAAAGTCAACAAAGCTTGCAGTTGCATTAAATGAAAAAGGGCACAAGGTACAACATATCAGAAATTTACAACGGCTACAACTTTGTGTCCAACGGATAGATTTTACAAAGGCTTTATATACATCAAGCAGACAGCAAGAAGCGCATAGTGTACTGCACAAGAGATAGACGAGAGCAGAATGGAATGAGCGAAAAAGAATACAAGTACAGAAAGGCACAAAATATGATGGATCTGTTTACACAGATCCTGATTTAGTTTTGAATTACACAAAACCTGTTATTGTGTTTCTAACAATTCTACTTAGTGTACAGATTTTAGGATCGAAGAAGAAGATGAACAGTAGCAGAATCTGTCCAGTTGATGGTTTGAAAAGACAAAGTTCACAGCTGGTTTGGTTAATCATTGTAAACGGTAGCTGGATTAGCAATGAAGACGTCCAAAGTTGAGTCAGTTGTTCGTAATCAGGCGGAGGCCAAGTTGAACCAGCTGGAGCATAGTAAACCAGTTGGAACGATAAGAACCAGCTGCAAGCGCTAGAAGAGGAAGGTGGACCAGCTGGAACATCAAAAGGGAACTAGCTGGAATATCTAAGTGGACCATCGATGATGATGTCATCGGTGACGACATCATGATCAGCAGATGAAGAAAGATCAGCTGGTGCGAGAAGACCAGCTGGAGAGCTAAGCAATGATGACATCAGCAGTGACATCACAATCAGCAGGAAGCTACAGGAGAACCAGTCGATGGATAATCCAGACGCAAGAGATAGAGCGACGTCGTACAGGAAGATTTATCCAGTCGCAAGCTACTGTTCACCAGCAGTTGGTACTTGAAGTTAGCGATAGCAAAACGATGTCGTTTGAATAATTTGATACGACAGCGTTTTGCCTTCGCGCTAAAGATTCAGCAGATGCTCTTTGCGATGGTATGACCAGCAGGCAGCTATAGTACATCCAGACGAGAGCTTCAGTGATATAATTAACCAGTCGAGGATGCATAGCAAACGATGTCGTTTGAATAAGTTGATACGACATCGTTTGATCTACCTAGTCGTTGGGAAATCCAGTCGCAAGCATTTCACGACCAATGACTGGACAACCAGTTGCAAGCATATCTTCACCTGCTCAATCAGTCGCAAGCTACATTACAACTAGGCGCAAAGAAACCAGTCGCAGCAGAAGAATGAACCAGTGGCGAAGCAGTTGACAAATTACTACGAAGAGTTACCAAAGCTGGATGTCAACTGCTGAGCTTTATTCAAATGTTGAAGACGACAAATAGCCTGCAAAAGAAAGGACACAAAGGACAACTTCCTGTCGGTACTTTCAAGAACACATTTGAACGGGAAGAATTTTATGTCCAACGGACTTAATTTGAACAGAGGCTATTTAAAGGAGGAAGAAGAAAGAAGATCAGTGACGACGATGATTGAGTGTGCAAAAACAGATGGAAGAAAATTGGAAGTACGAAGCAGTCGACCACCATTCTGAGAGGAGCTTAAAACGACGTCGACTGCTGAGTTCTAATCAACTCGTTTAGGAGCATTTCCCTAGTGTGTGAGATTGTTTTATTCGAGAGTTGTGCTTACACTGTAAATCTCATACACACAGAGATTCATTCACATCCATTGGTGAATGAATCTCAAAACCATTTCACAATCAGTTCCCGTCCAAGCACGACGACGTTAAACTCTGTGTCTGTAGTCTTTGAACAGAGACGTAAAACAAGTTTCTATGTAGTTAGTCACACAATTGCGGCTGGTGTGCATTTATGGAGTCTAGGAGTTCTCGCAGCTGCTGGTTGCGGGATTGGGTCTGTACATGTTGTATAGATCAAATCTTCTAGTGGAGCCTTCCGAGGTGGAAGAAGGGGAGACGTAGGACATTGAAGTCCGAACTTCCAGAAACAAATCTTGTGTATTGTATTCTGTTATTCATTCAGCACCTGCATATTTATCTTAGCATCGCATAACAAATTTGAAGGCATACACAGTTAGCACACTTGCACAGTCGAACAGATTTATGTTGTACATAAATCTGTTTGCATCGTTTTAAAATATAAGGATTCAGTTCTGGTGTTTCCACATGATTTTAATTTTATACCAGATCTGTCTCCGGTGCTCTGTATTTTAAATGTTCAAGAACCTTGAGCTATTGCAGCTCCATAGCAGCGCGCAAAATTTTTTTTTAATGTCTTTTAACAACAGCGGATAGATTTTTACAACGGCTACAACTTTGTGTCCAACGGATAGATTTTACAAAGGCTTTATATACATCAAGCAGACAGCAAGCAGCGCAGAGTGTACTGCACAAGAGATAGACAAGAGCAGAATGGAATGAGCGAAAAAGAATACAAGTACAGAAAGGCACAAAATAGAATTCAGAAAGCAGTGCATAGTCGAAAGTTTGCACACTCAGGTGGCAACTGGTGTGCAAACTGGTTCATTGCCCATGTGTGAGCTAGTGAACAGGCTGTGAGCTTCAATGAGTGATTATATTCGATTGCACAAACCAAGGAAGACATGAGTTATCAGCGTTGAAGAAGCACTTCCCAGTGTGTAAGAAAACAGCCGAGAGAGTGAGCTTACACTGTAACTTCTCACATACAAATTCATTCACATATATACGAGAGATGTGCGAAACAGAATAGATGAGTGAATCACAATCACAAACAATCATTGTAGTCTTTCTCAATGAGACGTAAAAGAAGTGTTAGTTAGACACACAGCCTGCGAGCTGGTGTGCATCAGTTGAGGCTAGGAGTTCTCGCAACTTGAGGGTTGTTGGATCGGGTTTGTACAGATCAAATCTTCTAGTGGATCCTTCAAGTGTGGAAGAAGTGGAGATGTAGGAGATTGAGCTCCGAACTTCCATAAACAAATTTGCAGTGTTTGTTTTCTTTACAGCTTACATTCTGCACCTGTATACATTGTTTAAAAATGTCCTTTAAGACTTGCAATTTTCAGAGAGTAGTTCAGGTTGTTTCCGCATGATTTTATATCTTACCTGATCTTCTTCTCGGTGCACAAACCTTTCAAGAACACTACGCTATTGCAGCTCAAGTTTTAATTGACCATATTGCACGCGATCTGGACCAACTAACAGTGCTGCTTGTCCAGCTGAGGAGCGCTTTGGTTTCCTTATTGCGTGTTGTTTTTCCAAATAGTTTTTAAATGCATGCAATCTGTGTTTTTGTTCAAAGTTTCAGTGCTGGAGCTGTGCGAGAGTTCCAGTTTGGGACTATCATATACCTATTTCAACAACAAATTATCATTATCAACAATGAAAATCCTGACACGGTTTCAATACCAACAAATTCTAAAATCATTTCCAACATAAGATCAAAATGCTATGAAATGCAACTTTAAAAAGAAAATGATGACCTAACTGAAGAAGAGATCTATTTATTGCAAAACCGAGGACCCAACTGAAGAGATATGTTGAAGCGGAAATTTAAAGAAGAAGAGAAACGGGAGGGAGAAATAGAGGAGATGAAACAAACTGGATTTTAAAATGTTAAAAATGTTCCAATCTATATTTTTATCTCATTTTTTTATAATAAATAAGAGTTGCACATGTCAACATACAACTAACCACAGTGTTTGGGACACTACCCATGAAGTCAGCATCGACCAAGCCTATCAAAGCTATATATATCCGATGTTCTACCATATACGTTTATTGTTGGAAAATGGGAAGTGTCCAAACTAATTATTCGAGATACAATCGTCCGACAAAAGTCGAAATTGACTTGGAAACTTGAATATGCTCTTCGAGAAGATAGTTTTGGAATATTAATTTGCTCAAAACCGATTTTAGGTGAATAAGAAATTAAAACAATCATTAAAACCTAGTTATTGAGGACCGTGAAGTTGTCCCACATTGTGAAAATAGTTTAGTCAAACATTCCTTATATACAACTTCGTATATATGTAAATAATTAATACAAGTTGTAGTATACCTGAGAAGGTTCATCGAGGATGAGTAGATGTGAAGCACCTACAAGCCCGCGCCGGAGCCGGAGCCGATGCACGTGCACATTGCATTGTCGCTTTGGGGCGCACTTTGCACTTTGCACGTACGCATCGTCGCCGAGAGCATTGAGGAGCTCTTAAATTTATGCTCCAATGTCTGGGTAGTGACGTGGCTACGAAATGGCTACAGTGGCGGATAACTATAGTGACTGGACAGACTGTTAACAACCGTTGGATTCGATATAAATAGAAGGGGTGCGATGAATCGCGAAACGATGTGATCTGAACGTAACTTGAATCAGCAGATGGGTGGCGTTGTGTTTATCCAAGGCCTACGTTTTCCGTGTCTAAGTTGTATTGTTTTGATTAGATTGTGCTGTATTAAATCAGTAGCAATGGTTGTATGTTTACATAGAATACACAGCTGTTGTAAACCGCAATTGCAAAGTTATATGAAATACCCTATTTTCCGCAAATGTTTAGCAGTAGCGCGCAAACTTATGTACCTGCTGAATCTTCGAATTTTGTCTTGTGTTTCGTTTCTTTTGAGTTATAAGAAATGCAGCTTATAACAAATTGTCTTTTAGCCTTCTTTTATTCGAAAAATTTTGTTTACCCCAATTCTCGTGGCCCCGTTGGGTTCGGGTGTCACATGAACCGTTGATCAGATCAGATGGATTGTGAAAAGACATGATCTAGGAAATTGGTGAAACTATGCAATCTAGAGCGTCTGATCTCGGATGGACGTATGCAATTTGTTCAACCAAAGGGTTGCAGAAGGAAATGTCATGATCCTTCAGAATAAACACAGTCTGAACCATTGGATGTAGATCCAATGGATACGATTAAGTATTTCCTAATTATTCACCAAAAATCCTCTGACTCTTCGAACACTATAAATAGGACCCACCCAGAGTGTGGAAAACACATCAAGAAATCCTAGCATTTCATATCAGAAACTCTCATACTCTCTCTTCATTGTGAGTCCGAAAAACATCTGAAAAACTAGCTATTCTCGCAATTTGATATGATTCAATTACAATTTAGTGTAGCTTGAAAAACAATTACCACGGCCATAAACGAAAATATCGTTTTAAAAAAATATTATTAAATAATTCCAATATACATTCAATAAGTGCCAACATTTATGATTTATCATATATTTTGGAACGAAAACTGGCTTTGAGCTTTAGATCGAGCTGATGATGCTACGATTCCTCCACATCAAGATTCGGCTTCAATCGGACCCCCTGACCGGGTTGACCCGGAGATGGAAGACGACGGTGCTGAGCTTTGGTGACGGATCTCAAGGTGCACTGGGCTTGCCTGCTTCCCAGATGGGCCTCGGCTTCGACGCGTACGAGCCTACTCCAGTCTCTGGCCTCCCGGACGACGTCTCCGCCATCGCCGCCGGTCACTACCACTCCCTCGCCGTCACTTCTCTCGGCCACCTCTGGGCATGGGGCCGCAATTCCGAAGCGCAGCTTGGCCGTGGCTCGCCTTCTCCGAGGTATTCTCCCACTTTAGATTCTCTTTTTTCCTACATTTGTTGGATTTTGCTGTGTGAGTTAACGTGGATTATTAAAGGTTTTGGGAATAATTATGAAAGATTGTGAATTGAAATCATCGATTGAATTGAGTTTTGTAGATTTAAAATCCATCTGCTAAATTCACCATGTAAGTTAAAGTTAGACTATCAAAATACGTCTCGAGTTGGGAATTAATCTTTGAAATCAAATTAGTCTTTTTGGAACATATGGGTCATTTTAGCATGTTGCCGTTCGTCAATTGATTTTCCAATTTTTCCATTTGAAATTCATAATCAAATTCAATCCATCCATATAAATTGGACTTAAGAAAACTTTTAATTCAAATTAGTTTAATTGGGGTTGGTTTGATGATGTACATTTCGAATTTGTTTATAGAGAGAGCTGGAATGAACCCCGGAGAGTAGAAGGGTTATATGAAGTGAGGGTTCGAGTGGCATTCGCGTCAGGTGTCATATCTTCTGCAATTGGAGATGATGGCTCTCTGTGGGTATGGGGAAAGTCCAAGCGTGGGCAGCTAGGTCTCGGAAAAGATATCACTGATGCTGTTCTGCCGACAAGAGTTACAGCACTTTTAGATCAGGAGATAGTTAAGGTGGTCTCAATATTATGTTAAGGTTAGGATTGAAAGATATCTTTGATGTTTTGCAGCTACCCAGGATAAACATGCATACAAGCCAGGATTTTGGGTGCAAATTTCAGTTTCAATGAATAAAAAACTTGGGAGAGGAATATTTCCTTTGCTTGATGTTCAACAAAATATAATTGTTTGGGGTGGTCAGGGAAAACGAAATGATTACTTATATTGGACCAGTTTGGTTGCAAAAGCACTTGGCTTATAAAAGTGCTTTGTACAGCAGACTTTCTGAGTTGGCTTATGGAAAAAGCGATGCCTGACATTTGGATGGTATACTGAAAGAGTTTTTTTTTTCATTTTAAAAATAAAAAATAGAAGCCGAATCCCAGAAATCAGATTCCTGGGTTTCGGCTCGTAGTTTTGTAAAGATTTTATTATTATTTTTTTTTTGGGGAGGGGGGTGGGGGTGACAGAAACAAAAAATCAAAGCCCTTTTCCAAACGCTTATATCCAGATGCACTATTTTATGCTATTTGAGACGATTGTTACTTTTATTGATGTGTTTGACTGCTTATATGGATACTGGTAAGTGATGGCTCTCATATGTGAGAATTGTCAGGTTTCACTAGGTTGGGGCCATGCCCTTGCGCTGACAAGAGATGGAAAACTATTTGGCTGGGGTTATTATGCAGATGGTAGATTGGGGACCATTGGAAAAGCTTTAGAAGCCTCTCCTCTAGATTCGATTGCTGATAAAATAACATCAACAATCAAAGATTCAAATTCGATGTTTGAAGCTGCTGAGAAATTGGTCCTACAAGCAATAGAGAAGGAAGATGATATGCCAATCATATGGGAACCTACTTTGATTGAAGATATGCACGATGTAGATGTTGCCGATATAGCATGTGGCCTTGATCACTCTTTAATACTTTGCAGTGAGTAATAGTCACAATTACTAAATATAAACTGAAATCACTCTTGAGGGAAAAACATGGGTCAACTGCATGAAAAGAAGCTATTTATTATTTACTGATTATGCACATTAGCAAGGAATCACTGACACTCACCTCTGAAAGGCTGAAGCTGATGGTCGTTCTATTGGGAGCAACAATTGTCATTAATTATTGTTATACGTAGCCATCTGTATGACTTGATGATAGGTTTATTGACATTTTCACTGTCATATGGGTCAAAAAAGATTTTGAGTCGCACTGTTGTCTCACATCTGGCTTTAGTATGGTTGCAGACACTTGAGGCAGTGAATATGATTACTATAAAATTAATTCCACTACAGTTCTCTAAGATATATATATGTTTCAGGTAATGGTACTCTTCTAAGCGGGGGCAGCAATGCGTATGGTCAGTTGGGTAGAGAAAAAAGTGATTTAGGATTACATCCTGTCGACATTCAGCTCAGGCCTATCAGTATAGCATCAGGCCTTGGTCATTCATTGGCAATTTGTGAACATTTACCATTGGAAGCCACTAAACAGGAACCAAGTGTTGTTACCTGGGGATGGAACCAAAATTCTCAACTCGGGAGGGAAGGGCAAGAGAATGTGCCGATGGTGGTTAGGAGTTTGGATGGTGAGAAGCCAATTTTCGTTTCAGGAGGACGGGTACATTCTATAGCAGTCACAACCAAGAAAGAGGTTTGGAGTTGGGGATGTGGTAGAAATGGTAGACTCGGACTGGGAAGCTCTGCCAATGAATTTGAACCTATGTTGGTTGAAAGTTTGGAAGGTTTTCAAGTATTGGGAGCTGTGGCAGGTTTGGATCATAATCTTGTTCTGGTTGCTGAATAATGTGGTGCAAATGATTTGCTCACCAGTTCCATGTAAACATTCGTCAAGTTAGGTTCTTCAGTGAGATTTTTGAGATTTTTAGTGTTTTCTTCGTTTGCTGGAGGGATCCTGTTCACCTTGCATGGACCCATTTGATCTTTTCAACTTCTTTATATTAATTGTTCTTAGAAAGAGATGATTTATTAATCCATCTCCTTAATTTATCAATTACTTTTTATAGTAATCGTTTAGTGCCAAAGGCGCATATCCACTTGGCCATATAGCGCAATCTGATTGGTCCAGACAGTCTTTCCGTCCATCTTGGAATGCATTGTCGCTTTCAAATTAAACATCGCGGTTTTGAGTATAATTTCGTAAGACTTCAAACGAAATAATTGTTTTAATTTTTGTAGCCCGTAAATGCCTCATGTGCTATCAAAGCTAATAGCATAAAATAGCAGTTCAAAATGAAGGTGATATGAGCCTTTCTTTTCTTGCTCGTTTTTCTTTTTTCTTCTCCTTTTTCTCAAACAGGTACTTTTCAAGGAACCCACTTCTAAGTATCTAATTATCTTTTGAACTTGATATCTCATATGCCTAACCCATATCGCTGCAACAACAAATAATTCTGGTGAGTTTTATCAATCTAACGCCGGTTAGCAAGGATGAGATGATCCACGGAAAGATGCTAATCCTGGAGAGGAAATTGTCAGATCCAACAAGAGCTTAATTGTTCCACAAGAATTGAATGTAGGTACCTATGGAGCAAAAGATGGTGATAGCACATTATGCTCCATTGTTTATGTGCTGATTATTTCAAAACTACGAATGATTAAAATGCGTGTACATTTCTATGAGTGTTATTGGTGAGGCAAAGTTTGTTGTCCCAATACAATTGGTTTGTCAATTTTAAAAGCGTTGAAAGAGGGCATATGAAATTACCAATAGAAGAAGAGTATGCATACCGAATCTCCATACGGCCTTGTGCAAGAGCCCAGCAACAGCCTTTATCTATCAGGTTTATCATAAGATACCACTTCATTCACTAAAATCGTGATCTATCTGGCAGCAGATCGGGGTGGAACGAAATGTCTCTGAAACAGAAAATTTGTGACAATTCAGGGGGAGTTCGACTGAATATATTCAAATTAAATTGATCTTTCATATTAAATATTGAATAACAGATTAAGACAACAACCAGGTGACCTCAAATAGCCGGTCTACAAACCAGTGGAAGATGATCATCTGAATAAGTTCCTTTTCTCTTATAGCTGAATACCATGCAACGCAATTTCATAATAACCTGGAAAGTACAATGCCTCGAACACATTTATGAATGGCTTTTAGCTCCTGAACGTGGTACTTGCTCGGGCTAATCCTGCTGTGCGAGACTACTCTCATAGGAGTGCTGGAGAAAAGAAAAGCAGGTTTTATTTTCATCAGCTAGCAGTGGTTTGGAATCAAATCTTTATCCGTAGCCCATTCGTCCATGATCGAACGTAAAGATAGGAACTGAGTGACATTTGATGAGTAACTGAGAACCAATGGGGTCTAATAATAACCTAGACAATCTTGCGAGTAGTTTGAGAATCTGATTTATAGGGTGGTAACCAATCAGCTTCAGGACTATGTAATTGTGCGGTCTCAGACAGAAATGTCCTCAATGTCGATTTCATGTCTTCAAAATATACATCCGAGGTGTCTCCTGAAAGGAACAACTTAACCTTATCCTTCACAGTAATCCAACTGCAACCCGGATTTTTTTTTATGCCACTTAATCTTTTGAACAATCTCAGGTGTTCCTCCTCCCTCCTCTTTCCTAGAATGCTACAAATATCTGACAATACCACATATGGAACCACACTATTTGGTTCAAGTTCTAAAATGCGTTGGGCTGCCAGGTTTGCAACATCAATACGTAGGTGAGTCCTGCTAGCACCAAGAAGGGACCCCCATATTCCTGAATGCGCCTCGAATGGCATTGAGTTTATCAGTTTTGTGGCTTCATCAAGCAATCCAGCTCTGCCAAGGAGATCAACCATGCAAGCATAATGATCAGGACCTGGCGTCATCTCATAGGATGTGCTCATAGATCTGAAGTATTCCCATCCCTCGTCTACAAGTCCCAAATGGGTACAAGCAGACAAAACACCTAGCAATGTGACTTCATTAGGCTTCAGCTCATCATCAATCAATTGCCTAAATAACTTGAATGCTTCTTCTCCATATCCATTATGGGCAAATCCATTTATCATAGAATTGAACGAAACAATATTGGGTGCAGTGATGGATTTGAATATCGAGTAGGCATCATTTATGCTTCCACATCTTGAATACATTGAGGCCAGAGAGTTTTTGATAGATAAATCGTGTTCCATATTCATTTTACTAATAAGAGCATGCATTTGAAGACCATGGTTCAAAGATGCTAGACCAGCTGAAGCACTAACTGAGCTACTCAAAGTAAGAGAATTTGGTCTGACAGCAGTCTTAAGCATCTGAATTAACCAACAGATAGCCTCTTCATATTTTCCATTATGGACAAATCCTGAAATAATAGCAGTCCAAGCAACATCATCCAACTCAGGCATCTTATTGAATAAATCAATGCATTTCTCCATCAAACCTTTGCTAGAGAATCCTGTAATCATGGTTGTCCAAGTGACTGAATCTTTGGCATCTGCCTTCTCAAAAATTTCACAAGCTTCTTCAAGTCTTCCAGCTTGAACATAACCGTAAAGAATAGAATTCCAAGAAACCACATCTCTTTTATTCATTGTAACAAACATTTTTGTTGCTGCACCCATACAACCCAATCTCATGTACATCGTCAGAATAGAGTTGCCCAAGAACACATCAAACTCAAATCCCAAACGGCTATATAACCCATGCAACTGACATCCTACTCTATATCTATTCATTTTGCCACAAGCTTCAAAAACTACTGCAGCAACAGTAGGCTCAACTCCCACCTTATCTTCCCTTCTCATTCGCAAGAACAATTCCAAACCATCCTCGAAACACCCCGCTTTCAAATATCCATCGATCATCGCACACCAAGTAAACTCATTTCTACACTCTTCCAACATATCAAACAATTTTCTGGCCATACTAACTCTGCCACTCTTACAATAACCATCCACCATTGAGCTCCAAGTCACAACATTCTTCTCCACCATTCCCTCAAAAACATTGACAGCCTCCTCCAACTTCCCACTTTTCAAGTATCCATTTATCATAACGTTCGAGGAAAACGGATCCCGATAATTCCTTGGTGTCTCGCCATACAACCTCCCAGCCTCGTCCAACCTACCAACCTTGACAAAACCCGTGATCATCACAGCATAGGACACCGCGTTCCTATTTGGCATTCGCAAAAACAATCTATAGCCCTCTTCAACACCATCAACCCTGTACACATTTCTTACATATGCTGTTATCATCGCATTCCACGCAGCAACAGTTCTGTGGGGCATTTCATCAAAGACCCTCCGGGCATCAGAGATTTTGCCATTGTTCGCATAAGCCGAGAGCAAAGCTGTGTAAGAAACCACATTTTTCGCAGGCATGCGATGGAATATCGACTCCGCCTCATAGATGTCGCCATTCTGGCCATGTTTCGTTATCTGGGTGTTGCAGTAAACGACGAACTTGCTGGTTCTGGGAGGCAATTTAGGGATAGCTTTAGTACAGAAAGTCGAATAGAGGTTGAGATCTGTTTCTGGCAAAGCTTTTATATTGAGCAAACACAGAGATCGACGGAAATAAAGCATGGAATTTCGTTTCATGCACACTATCTTTATATTGGTAATATCTGCGAAGTCACAATAGGAGACGGTGAGTATTTTTAGTAGTCGATGTATATCTAAATATTAAAATATTATTTTAATTATTTTATTTATCGATAAATAGGTTGATAATTTCATTATAAAAAATATATAAAAATATATAAATTCTCTCGTACTTTAATTCTCTCTAAATTAAGGAAATTATAGAGAAATAATAATTTCATATTAAACAAAAATTTAAGAGTTTATTTGGAGCAATTAAAGAAATATTCAAGTATATTATCAAGGTAATTATTTATTTTATTTTGTTAATTTTACTTTTAATTTATAACACATTATCAGCACGGTCACTCGAATGTTTTTATATATTTCAATGTATAATGTTATTATATAAAAGGAGTCGCTGACATCTCATTATAATTACGTGGTATGACTTACAAATTTCTATCGTTTATTATTATACTTCTGTATAATATCATGTTATTATATAAAAGGAGTCACTGACACCTCATTATAATAACGTGATATGATTTACAAAATTATATCGTTCATTATTATATAATTTATGTATAATATCATATTATTATATAAAGGAGGCTATGCCACCTCAAATAATAACGTGATGTGATATACAAAATTATTTAACTATGATTAGTATTATTTGCATCACATTATGATGGAGAATTTATAAATTTTGGTGAAGACAAAAAGATATTAACAAATCAGCTCAAGGAATTATCAACCAGTTCAAGTTGGAGCTTACTGTGTTGATTATTGAAATCAGATCAGAGCTAAGCTGGTTAAGGACAAACCAGCTCAAAGGCTTTAGATCAGAGATAAGATGGTTAAGGACAAATCAGCTCAGAGATGATAGTTCGAAACTAAGCTGGTTAAGAACAAATCAGCTCAGGGAATTTAATCAAGCTGGTTAAAGACAAACCAGCTCGGAAGAACAGAAACAGATTGGATCAGTGTAAAAGAGCAGAGAATATCCAAACAGAACTGGTAGAACGGATTTTGTAATGGATCTGTTGTGAAAAAAGCTAAGAGCAAGAGTAACAAAACAGAACAAAGAGATGAGCAGATCAGTTTAGAGCAGATAAGCTTAGACCAGATTAGAGCAGTTCAGCACAGCGACCAGATCGGAACCCAGCTGAGTAAAGTGTTGGAATACTGTGGCGGATCCGGATCCCACTTCCCGGGGGCGCAGCGGAAAACAAAATTGGCCCGGAAAGTGTTCAATACATCAAAATAAATCTACAAACATACATAGGGTGTTCATAGATTAGTCACCTTGCTGGCGTCTAGGCGCCTGGCTCCAACCAGATTTCACAGGGAAAATCTGGCTCTTGTCGATAGGCGGGGTAGATCTTCCAATCAGGTCCACGACCGGATTCAATCTTCCTCCATCAATCTGCACTAGAAGACTTGACGGATTTTCCATGGACGGCATCACCTCGAAAAACTGATCGGAACAAGTCCGATCACCGGCAAGCGACGGCGGAACGGCGGCGCTTGGGGCGGCGGCCGACGGTGGTCGAGTGGGAGAGGGAGGGGTGGCGCCTTTTGTGTGTTGGAGGCTAGTTTTAGTTGTGTAGTGCGTGATTAATTATCCCTAGATGTAACTCATATAATTATAAGTTAAT
>KQ989044.1:0-25200 GCA_001598015.1 Dorcoceras hygrometricum | reverse complement strand
TTGCGACGCATCCTGCACAGGCTGATAGGTGCATCCAATAGTCGGCTGAATCGGAGCCTCAACCTCCATCAAACTCTCCTCAATGTCCACCGCTCGGTTCACTGCATCAATATAGGTCGCAGGTGACCCAGACAAAACCATCCGGTACAGATCAGGCCTCAAGCCCTTCAGAAATTTGTTCCTCTTCGTCCTCTCCTGGTTGGCAACATGTGGCACATAAACCAAAAGCGCAGAAAACTGTCAGGCATACTCAGCCACTCGCATGTTTCCCTGCTTCAAATTGTCAGACTCTCGCTCCCGGCTGTTATAGAAGGAATCCGGGGATTACTCCTGTCTGAACGCCTCACAGAAGCTCTCCCAGGTGATCACAGCCCCACTATCTCGAAGGATACGAGAAGTACCTCTCCACCAGCGCTGTGCATTGTCTCTCAGCTGCAACACCGCCAGCTTCAGTCTCTTCTCGGGAGCGTACTCTAGAGTATCAAACAACTCCTCCATCTGAGCTAACCAAGGCTTAGCCACTGCACCACCCTCGCTGCAGAAAACGTCGGAGGGTTCGTCCGCTGAAACCTAGCTAGGACCAACTCCATCTCGCCTATCTGTCTAGTAACATTCTCAAACTGATGAACATCATCATCACTATCTGCCCTAGACTCCTCCACAGTACGTCTAGTCGTCCTACCTCTTTCTCTTCTCGGCGGCATCTAAACAAATCTAGAGGTAAGATCTCACAGCAGATAAATCACATAGACAGATAAAAGATCACATAAATCACAGAGTCAATCAAAATCAAATCAAAACTCTGTGCCTAGACTCGAGTGTGATCAAAGGAAATCGAGCTTATCCCTGTTTAAGCTCTGATACCAAAAATGTCCGGCCCAGTGCTAATCTCACAAGATTAGAGCACAATTAAGCACATAATCACGGAAGCGTAAAATCGGGCTTAAAAATTTTCGAAATACAATTGGGCCTGAACTTAAAACATCATTCAAAATATTCATAATACAAAATAAGAGTTAACTAGTGTGATCAAAGGAAATCGAGCTTATCCCTGTTTAAGCTCTGATACCAAAAATGTCCGGCCCAGTGCTAAATCTCACAAGATTAGAGCACAATTAAGCACATAATCACGGAAGCGTAAAATCGGGCTTAAAAATTTTCGAAATACAATTGGGCCTGAACTTAAAACATCATTCAAAATATTCATAATCAAAATAAGAGTTAACTCAAACTCCAACAATTCAGGTAACAACAATATTCAATTCAAAATACAGATCCCCAAATACAATAAAACATGGGGCATTCCCCGGTTCAATACATATCATAAATAGACTGGGACTCAAGGAAACGGGGATCGACCAGCTGGCGCTCCACTCTGTCCAGCTTGGTTACATGAAGATCCTGCAAATGGGTAACACAGACCCAAACAACACAAAATCAGGAAAAGAAATACGAGGTCAAGCCCCGGTACGAAGAGCTATCAAAACAGCTCATCATGCAACATGCTATAATCAATGCTATGAAATGCATGAGGGCTATCAAGGATCGGATAGCTAGACCAGTGTATCAACTGGAAAATCATCTCAATCAGCCTCTATACCCGCACTGTGTATCAACCAGGGGAAATCATCGGTCCGTGATCTTCAGAGCCCGTCAGCCCATCACAGCTCGATGGTAGACACTCAAATCCGATAGTCACCACTCCGATGATAGCGTTGGACTTTTCAGGCACAACTCATCAGTCGGCCAGTCACAACGTGGCTTTCAATAAGGTCATCAATCAATCTGTCAATCAGGCTCGAGATGTATGCATGTATGCCAATGCAATATTCAATGCACAATGCATACAATTCAATACGTGAAACAGAATGTAAAACTCAATCAATTCACAAGCTGTATCACGTAAATCACAGAAGCATATCAGCAGATTTCACAACATCAATCACAGCCATGTTCACACTCAAGCTGCTAACTCTGCTCAATTCGTACGTCAATCTTCTGAATTATCCAACAGATCTCACCAGGCACGGCTAACCTCAAACCTTCACACACTGGTCACGAAAATTCAGCTGTAAGCCTCCTGGAAGTTCAGATCTGTTAAAACATCTAGTAATTCAGCTCAACCCTAAGTCAAATTCACTTAGCACCTACGGTCGAGAACTAAATCCTAGTTCTGCCATACAACTCAGGCTAAACAGCTGAAACATAACTTCAAAACAGAGGAGAGCACTTACCCAAAAGCTTACACTAACAGAGGAACGCTCGGGCAAGATTTCACAGAAAGCGTCGAACGAACAGGCTCTTATCGTTTCCTCAAATCCATGGTTCCAGTCTCCAAATTGGTATCAATCGGTAGAGAAACTCAAGAGGAGTTCAGCGCCACCAATATCATTCAAAACAACGGCGGACACGGCGGAAATCAACGAAAGAGCACTACGGTGCACAGTAGCTATCGAGGGATACGAAGAATGGAGATAAGAAATATCGGGTTCTCAAATAATTCTAAGTGTCGATCAACACTTATCTATATATATATCTCCATACACCAGCTACTGTTCCTCTAAATCAGTCGTTGAGAAATGCTACAATAGAAATCTTGCAACAGTAACCAGCTTTCGCTCTCAAACAAAACCAGCAGCAACCACCAGGCTTTGCGTTTGCAAAATAGCATCAAAACGACACCGTTCCAACTAAACAAAACGACGCCGCAGCGTTCCACCAGCTGACAACAGATTCTATCAAAACAACCAACGACTGGTTGCGCTCAACAATAAACGTATCGACGTAAAGAATACGTCAGCATCGCTGCCAACAGCAGACGCAACCAACAGCTGATAACAAATTCCTCACAACTGGTACCAGACGCAATCCCCAAAACGCAGCGTTTCAACTTATCTAAACGTTGTCGTCTCACATCCACGACTGGTTCTTCAAACCAACAGCTGGTCAGCCAGACGTAACCACATTCTCACAACGCAGCTGCTGATCAAAGCTACCAACAGCAGTCAACGCCAAAAAGGTTGACCAACACGTGTCACTTTCTCGCTAAATCTCGCACCCAACGCAACTACTGCCAGCAGCAACCTCTTCAAATGCAACTACTGAATAGTGAAACGATGACGCATCGCTCACTTGCTATAGTAGACTTCTGAAATGTGCTATGACTGGTTTCTTACATAAACGCTACGTTTGGTTTCACCAAAACGACGGCGTATTAATCTGTTGCGATTCCAAATACGCGTTGCAACTGGATTTTACCACCGAACAGCTTCTAACTCAAAATACCAAAATTACGAAAACTTCCAACAATTAATCTCTTCTAATCTCAGATGAATTCGATCAATCACTAATCTAAAATCTGATTCCTCACAGACATCCCCCAAAATTCGATCCTAATAGGCACCAAACTTTGTATTTGTGATTGCAGGAACAACAGGTTTTAAGACTGGAGCAATCAACTTGGTACCTGGACAGTGGATGTGCGAGGCACATGACTGTTAACCCAAAGCTGTTATCAGATCTCAAGACGTGCAATGGACCTAAGATTACCTTCAGTGATAATTCAAATGGTAACACTATGGGTAAGGGTAAGCTTACCCATGTTAACTTTACTGTCAACAACGTTCTTCTAGTTGAGAACTTGTGTTACAATTTGATACATATCAGTAAATTGTGTGACAGTAATTATTCTGTTAAGTTTCAAAAGCACACATGCACAGTTCAAAATCCGTAAGGTCTGACCGTGCTGGTAGGTTACATATCGGGGAATATCTACAAAATAGACTGGTCAGATCAGCCGTATACTGGACAAACTTGCCTAGTAGCTGACTCTTCTAAGAGCTGGCTATGGCATCAGCAGATGAACCATCTGAATTTTAAAATTATTGCCAATCTTAGTAAGCGTGATTTAGTTAATGGCTTGCCTAAAACGAAATTTTCAAAAGACAAGATTTATTCGACGTGTCAGCTGGGAAAACATATCAAATCTACTTTCAAAAATAGACAATAACAAAATCTCTCGTACGCTGGAACTTTTACACGTGGATATTTTTGGTCCAATACCCGTAACCAGCTTAGGGGGAATGAAATACACCTTTGTCGTTGTTGACGATTTTTCAAAATTTACATGGGTGTTGTTTTTAAAATCAAAAGATCAAACTGCCGACCAGCTGATCAAGCTTTTAAAACGATTACAAAATGACAAATCTTGCAGTGTTAATCGGATAATAAGTGATAGAGAAAATGAGTTTTTAAATTATAAACTATCCTCTTATCTGGATGACATTGGAATTAAGCACGAGTTGTCTGCAGCTAGAACACCTCAACACGGGTTAGTTGAGCGTAGAAATTGTACTTTAAAAGAAGCTGCTACAACCATGATTGCTGATTCTGGTATTTCAAAGGAATTTTGGGCTGAAGCAGTTTAACACAACTGTATATACTCAGAACATATCGATGATTAATAAGTGTCATGGCGTAATCCCCATATGAGATCAGGAATGGAAAGGAACCTGATATTTCGTATTTCAGGGTGTTTGGATGTAGATGCTTCATCCATAACAACGGTAAAAAATACCTAAAAGAATTTGATGTTAAATCTGATGCAAGTATCTTTCTAGGATACTTAGCAGTGAGCAAAGCCTACGTAGTCTTCAACAACAGGACGTTAACAGTTGAAGAATCAGCTCATGTGGTGTTTGATGAAACTAGCTTCAGATCAACTTCAGCTGCTAAGCTAAATGACTTGTGCACTTGTCTGGAATCAACTAATCTAGATGAATCAAGTGACGACGAGGCACAGAACAAAAACCAAGCTGAAGATCAGCACACACTGGACACATCAATTACCAACGGGGATATTCAAAATGCTGCACAAGCTGGTGTCCCAGGTAACATTGAAGTCATTGATTTGACTAACAGTGACATAGTGCAGGACCGGCAAGAAACAAGTGTGTCAACTGTGAGTGCCGGTTCAAGCAACGCTGATCCAAATCGTGCGCAAGCTGATCCAGATCACATACCAGCTGGTGGAGAACATGCGCAAGATGATAACCCAACAAGTGGCATTCAAGAAGATCCAGCAGGACTACAGGGGGAACAGGATGCAAACATCGACACTCAGAACGAAGCATCAACCTCATACAGACCAGGTTTTTGGTGGAATAAGAATCATCCACCCGAGCTGGTCATCGGTAACCCTTCTGTACCTATTAGGACACGAGGCCAAATGATAGACGAGTATTTTAACTCTGTATTCATATCACATATGGAACCTAAAGGTAGATGATGTCTTAGTTGACCCAAGTTGGATAGAAGCTATGTAGAAAGAACTTAGCCAATTTGAACGTAGCGAAGTTTGGCATTTAGTTCCTAGACCTACTAACCAGAACGTAATAAGTACTAAATGGGTCTTTAGGAATGAATTAGATGAAAAGGAAATGTAGTAAGAAATAAGGCAAGATTAATGGCTCAAGGCTATAGGCAAGAATAAGGCATAGATTTTGAGGAATAGCTAGATTAGAAGCCATACACATTTTTCTTGCATACACAGCTTTCCACATTTCAAACGGGAAGAAGTTGTGTCCAACGGGATTAAATTCTACAGAGGCTTTATATACAAAGGCAGCGCCATTGAAGAAGTTGACGAGTAGAAGTGCGTGAGAGACGTTGGTGCAACTACATACTGTGGGAGAATTACATTGATTACACAGTGCACCAACAAGAGGGAAAATGAAAAGAGAAAGACGAAGCAATCGACCGCCATTAGAGAGGAGCTTTCACGAGAGTCGATTTGCTGAGTCTAGATTAGCTTGTTAGAGCATTTCCCTAGTGTGTGAGAAAAACAGAGAGTTTGAGAGTTTCATTGTATCAATCTCACACACCGAGATTCATTCACACTTTGTTGGTGAATGAATCTCGAAATCTTTCACAGTTCCCGTCCAAGCACGAAGAAGTAAAACTCATGTGTATGTAGTCAATCACACAGTTGAAGCTGTTGTGCATTTGTGGAGTCTAGGAGTTCTCACAGCTGCTGGTTGTGGGATTGGGTCTGTACACGCAGTTGTAAGATCAAATCTTCTAGTAGTGGATCCTTCCGAGGTGGAAGAAGGGGAGATGTAGGATATTGATATCCGAACTTCCAGAAACAAATATTGTGTATCGTGTTCTGTTATTCATTCAGTATTGCATATTTACTTTAGCACTTAGCATCTCACGCATAAGCAGATATCAGCACGCACGCATAACAAATCAGCACTTGCTCTTTACTTAGCATCGCATAACATTTCAGCAGCACACAAGCACAAGTCTAACAGATTTATGTTGTACATAAATCTGTTTGATTGGTTTTAAAATATAGGATTCAGTTCTGGTATTTTCCGCATGATTTTTAAATCATACCAGATCTGTCTTCGGTGCTCTTCAGGTTGAATTTTTTTTCATTTGTTCAAGAACAACGAGCTTTGTTAAAAGCGTTTAAAGTTTTGCGCGCTGCTGATGACACTCTGGAGCTGCAATAGCTCCAAGGATCTGGTATCAATCAAACAAAGTACACCAAGGAACTTCTAAAGAAGTTCGGATGGAAAAATGCTCATTAGCAGCTACTCCGATGAGTGCTTCAATCAAGCTAGACAAGGATGAAGCTGGAATTGCTGTTGAGGTAACTATGTGTCGTGGGATGATTGGCTCTCTCTTGTACCTTACTGTAAGTAGATCGGACATTATGTTCGTTGTCCGTATGTGTGATAGGTTCCAAGCTGATCCGAAACAATCACAATACATAGCAGTTAAACGCATTCTTAAATTTCTTAAGGGCACACAGAACGTGGGTCTTTGGTATCCCAAAACTCAAGTTTCAATTTGATTGGTTATAGTGATGAAGATTACGCAGGTAGCAAGATTGATTGGTGTAGCACAAGTGGAACTTTCCAGTTCTTGGGTGACAGATTGATATCGTGGTTTAGCAAGAAGTAGACATCAATTTGTGCTCAAATTCTATGGATACAACAACAGCTTAGGGACTACGACGTTGATGTAGCTGAGGCATCCATATTCAGCGACAACACAAGTGCAATAGCCATAACTCAGAACCCTGTGCTGCACTTTAGGACGAAGCATATTGATATCAAACATCATTTTATAAGAGACCATGTGCTGAAAAAGGATGTTCGGGTGGAGCATGTTCCAACAGATCAGCAAGTAGCTGATATCTTCACGAAGCCTCTACCAGACGCTAAGTTTTCTTACTTTATAAACATATTAGGTCTCTTAGATATGTCTTAATCCTATTCTGTATGCACTTGTCCAGGGGGAACAACGTAATTCAAACAGATAATACCAAAAGTCTACTGTTTGTCTCCTAGCTGGTCAGCTCCATGCTGATCTGGTCCAGCTTAGCGACATATACAATATATCTTATCAAGGTGTTTGGATTAACCTTCCAAGCTGATACAGTAAACAAAACGAACGGTTGAGATTTCTTTGTCTTTTCAATTTCTTTTTAAATCGGACGGTCATCCTCTTGGAATTACATATGTGTTTTAAATCTTAGGATTACAGGGGTCCACTTAAACCATTCTCTCTCACCGTTCTTACATATTAAACCCTTGATTTTCTCTTTCTCAGTACTCTATTTTCAAATCTCTCAAGCATTCAAGCAGCTTATTGCAATCTATCTCTCAAATATTTCCTTACACTCAAATCTACTAACCCTTCAATCTACAGATGGATTCCTTTGTCGTTAACGCATTGCAGGTGAAATTTGAATCCATGCTGAGCATGGATAATGCAGGAATGGTGAAGATGTTCAAGTCGCTGGAGGAATCTGCGCTTAGGGGATTTTTAGGTGTGTTGGATCTGTATTTACAGATCAGAATCTAAGTTTTGATTAACACAAAATCTGTTAATATATTACTAACGGTTTATATGACTTGTGTAGTGCACTTGACTGAAGAAACAGGGAAATTTTCAAGCTGGAACAGTGAGGGGACGCCCAAGCTGGTCGAGCAAAGAACATCTAAGTTGGAACGGTAAAGGGACGCCCAAGCTGGTCCAACATAGGATGCTATGCAGGTTCTGCAGGAATCCAGAGCGCATGAAGCATCAAGCTGGTTCACCAGCTTTATGAGATAGAAGCGGAGAATGTTGAAGTGTAGAACGGATCAAGCGCAGATCAAGTGCAGTGTACAAGACCAGTGATTGAGTGCGAAGCCGTATACAAGAGCAGTGATCAAGTGCACGTCTGATCACTGAGCACTGCTATAATCAGTTCATCAATGGGATCTCAGTCCTTGGGTAGACTGAATCAGAACTGATTAATGGTGTGCTTGCTGATGGTTTGGATGAGGTGTCTGAATGGATCAAGCGAACAAGCAAGCACACAATGGCTCTTGACGAGAAGAATAGAGCCGAACTGGTAAACCAGATCAGGAAAGAGAAAACCTGATCAAGGACCCCAGCAGCCGGATGATCCATGGGAAGCAGAAGGCGACTGTGGTGGGAAAAGTGTGCAGCTGGGAAGGAAACCAGCTTAAAGAAATGACCTGCTGAGTATGATGAACAAGCTGGCTTAGAACAGGTCAAGGGCAGATGACAAGAGAAAATCATAAGATCAGCTAAAGTAGCTTGCCCGGAGCAGAGAAACCAGCTGGTCGTATGATATCTGTGAGAAGTTTGATCTCACAGATATATCAACCAGCTGGAAGGATATCAACTGGGAATGGAGCAAAGCTGGTAGACAAACTTAGAGCCTCGAAGCAGCTCAAGAGCAGGAAAGAACATAACAAGCTCAGCTATAGACAAAAAGAGGCGCATATACAGAATTGCTCTAGAACAGATTAAAGATGAAGAGCAACCAGCTTGAAGAAGATACCAGCTGGAGAACCAGATCTGGACAGATCAAATCAGACAAACAAAGCAGTTTGAATACAAACATACGAAGACCAAATTAATTGGTTCAAACTGATTTGTTTCGTCTTGTCCACATCAGGTACAAGCAAACATAGCTCGATGTTAGCAAAGGCTGCAGAAGCGTCGATGAAAGAAGCTTCAAGTCAAAATCTGCTGAGTATGATGAACAAGCTGGCTTAGAACAGGCAAGGGCAGATGACAAGAGAAAATCAGAAGATCAGCTAAAGTAGCTTGCCCGGAGCAGAGAAACCAGCTGGCCGTATGATATCTGTGCGAAGTTTGATCTCACAGATATATCAACCAGCTGGAAGGATATCAACTGGGAATGGAGCAAAGCTGGTAGACAAACTTAGAGCCTCGAAGCAGCTCAAGAGCAGGAAAGAACATAACAAGCTCAGCTATAGACAAAAAGAGGCGCAGATACAGAATTGCTCTAGAACAGATTAAAGATGAAGAGCAACCAGCTTGAAGAAGATACCAGCTGGAGAACCAGATCTGGACAGATCAAATCAGACAAACAAAGCAGTTTGAATACAAACATACGAAGACCAAATTAATTGGTTCAAACTGATTTGTTTCGTCTTGTCCACATCAGGTACAAGCAAACATAGCTCGATGTTAGCAAAGGCTGCAGAAGCGTCGATGAAAAAAGCTCAAGTCAAAATAAAGCTTGCAACGCATTAAAAGCCAAAGGACGCAAATTACAAATATGTCAGAAGACTTTTCAAAACTGCTACAACTTTGTGTCAAACGAACAAATCTGATAAGCGGATTTATATATTAGGTGCAAAACACAGAATGAAAAGATGCGCGAAAACAGAGAGCGAAAAGTGTTGTGCAAACACAAAACAGAAAAACAAAAAAAAGCACAACTATAGGAAGATAACAGATAACCAGCTCAGACCGAAGCACTTCCCAGTGTGTGAGATTTCATATTTGAGAGATAGTGCTTACACTGTAATCTCACACTGATAGGATCAATGGAATAAAAAATATAGTTAAAATGAGCTTAGGAGTTCAGAAGGGGGGGAGGGGGAGGGTTGAATGAACTTCTTAGATTTTTGATTTTTCGAAACCTTTAAAATTGTTTTTACAAGCCTTGTTTTACTCAGATATGAGTGACCAGATCTGAGGATCTCAGTTGAAATATATTTAATCGACTAACAAATATTGTGCGGAAAGAAGTCGATTAAACAGTGAACAGTTATGTAAAATAAATACGATGCAATAAGTAAAAGTGCAAGGTTCAGAATTTGTTTTTGGAAGTTCGGATCTTAAAATCCTACTTCTCCCCTTCTTCCTTTGCAGGAAGGTTCCACTAGAAGATTTGGTGAAGACAGCCTCTGTCTACACCCGATCACCGAGCCTCGCTCCAAGTGAACTCCTAGCAATTTCTACAATACGCAGATCACACTGCTGGGTTACAATCAATGTAATTTTTGAACTGCTTCAAGAAGCACGTTCGTTACAAACTCAAATCTGAATATACAATGAACACAAAATAGTTGAGTACTGTAAATCTTCTGGTTTCTGTACAATGAAACCTGTTTACAAAAGTAAACTAGAAGATATCTCGAAAATTTATCTAAATAAGAACTTGAACAAAAATGTTCTTCGAGATTGAACACTGGGACTTAGAAAATTTTTGAGCGTTTGAAAATTCCCAGTGAGCGTAAGAATGACTGAGAGTGAGAGCGAGAATGCGAGAGATTTTCTTTTAAAAAATCACCGAGAGCTTCTTCGTTTGAATACTCCAGCTATTTATACTCTCCCATCTTCAAAAACCTTTAAAATTGTTTTTACAAGCCTTGTTTTACTAAGATATGAGTGACCAGATCTGAGGATCTCAGTTGAAATCTATTTTATTGACTAACAAATATTGTGCGGAAAGAAGTCGATTAAACAGTGAACAGTTATGTAAAATAAGTACGATGCAATAAGTAAAAGTGCAAGGTTCAGAATTTGTTTTTGGAAGTTCGGATCTTAAAATCCTACTTCTCCCCTTCTTCCTTTGCAGGAAGGTTCCACTAGAATATTTGGTGAAGACAGCCTCTGTCTACACCCGATCACCGAGCCTCGCTCCAAGTGAACTCCTAGCAATTTCTACAATACGCAGATCACACTGCTGGGTTACAATCAATGTAATTTTCGAACTGCTTCAAGAAGCACGTTCGTTACAAACTCAAATCTGAATATACAATGAACACAAAATAGTTGAGTACTGTAAATCTTCTGGTTTCTGTACAATGAAACCTGTTTACAAAAGTAAACTAGAAGATATCTCGAAAATTTATCTAAATAAGAACTTGAACAAAAATGTTCTTCGAGATTGAACACTGGGACTTAGACAATTTTTGAGCGTTTGAAAATTCCCAGTGAGCGTAAGAATGACTGAGAGTGAGAGCGAGAATGCGAGAGATTTTCTTTTAAAAAATCACCGAGAGCTTCTTCGTTTGAATACTCCAGCTATTTATACTCTCCCATCTTCAACGGTCATTAATTAGCCAGTAGACACAACCTTTGCTTGCATATCTTCATCGTATCGCCGCATTAAATGCTCCATTAATGCTATGCAAAAGGTTGTCTGCACTTATCAGAGCTGAGTTGACTTGTATACCAAAGTAGGTAAACATCGGTTGTACCAAATCTGCGTACTGTGCAACTATACTGAAAATAACTCTGATCTTGTCTCTTTAATTCAAATTGTCTAACAAACTTTTTTTGCTTAAATTGTGACCGTTGATTTCTCTCAAATAATCATCTAATAACATCTGAAGCGATTCGAGGCTTGCAACTGTTTAAGTACTGAAAAACTGAAATCTGCTCTCTTTCCCTTTTTGTACTTTACTCAATCAATACTCTCTCTTAGATCTGAAACCAACGTACAAAAGTCATACTAAGATTTGAGCTTTCCTCCTTTTTGATTTCTTCAACAAGTGACGCTGTGAGATCTGAAATCTTATGTCATTTACGAATATATTCCTTTTTGTAGAATAGTAAGTCTGCCAGATCTGGCTTATTGGAAATAACTGTTCTGATCTGAAATACATTCCCGAAATCTGACAAATAGTAACTGACAATACTTTGAAGGGATTTTTCTCAAAACTGAGTCCGTTCTCATATGATAAGCTCGGATCCGAAATATACCTCCTGAACCAATATAACTGAATCTGTTATCGTAGCTTCTGAATCAAATCTGATACCCTCTGATCTAACTTCCTTAACCTGATAACTAGAATACTTGACCCGATACCTGAAATAACTCGAATACCCAAATCTGAAATACTCTGAAACTGATACAATCGAATCTGGGTTTCTCTCATCTGGTTTGCTCGGTTCTAATCTGAATCTGAGTATACTATTCCCAAATCTCTCGGATCTGAATACTTATCCCGATAACTGAGATCTGATAAAACCTCTTCCCGAATATTAACAGTCCAGATCTAAAAAACTTCCTCCTTTTCTGCAAATACCTAATATTTAGATCTTAGTATTAATTTCAGTTCTTAGTCTTGTTTTCATTATCACCAAAGATACGAAAGATAAAGCTCGAAGTCGTTCTATGTATATATATTCAAAGCTTTAAGTACAAAAGATTTGTACAAGAACTGAAAATAACAAAAACTCGTTCAGAATCCTCCAATCCAATATCTGAAACCCCTTTCTTTTGAGCTACTCTGCAAACCACTCCCTCTCTTCCTAGGTGGTTCACTTCTACTACCTCCACCAGGTCTGTTTTGGTCGTCAGGAGGCGGTGGACCTCGGCTGCTACTCATTTCCCTTTTTTTGGCATCACCACCCCTATTAATATAGTCAACAAGTTCAGATAGCTGAGTGGTGAGGGTATTGTAATTTTTCTGTGCTTGCACACGGAATTCCATCAAATCATTTGAGAGAGCATCTTTCTGGTCTTGAAAACCAACTGGCTCGGATCTTTTTCCCTTTTTTTGGTTGTTGCGAAGGGAATGTAGTCTCATCCATTTCTTGAGACAGTGCTGCTTTTTGAGCTTTTATCTCCTTATGGAGAACATCGTTGTTAACAAGAACAACCCTGTCTTGAGTTTCAGATCTGGCAAGAAAAGCAGACTCAAGGCTTGAGATCTTCGTAAAACTTGCGGCCTTTAGCTTATCGATGTGAACTCTGGTTTGCACATGCTCAATAGAATCTGATCCACTGAAGCTTAGAGCTGTGCAAACTATGATGTAAAATCGGTAGGAAGGGCAGCAGTAGTTGTCTCATCACCAAGAGGAATGTAATCAGCAGTGAAGTGCAAAGGAGAAACTGTAGGATTTGTTTCTGTATATACAACTGGTCCTTCAACTACTGTATCTGGAGAGAAAACACTGAGAGAATCTACAATCCGTATATCGTACTGAACCTTATTTACATCTCTTTTCGGAACCCCACTCTTATCCACAACGGGTCCAACTGGAACTATATCTGTACAAAAATTACGCATCCCAACTGGTTCTAGATGGCCAAAAAGATGGAACTGTATGATATCTATTCACACTCGAGCCCAGCCCCAAGTCTTAACGATAGGCAAAGAGCGCACTACTTGAACTGGCTCAAAGAATATACAGATTGGGGCAAGAGTATTCACGTATGTCCTTTTAGGCAACAACTCCCACTTGTGAGAAGTGGGTGCCCGGCGCTGGCATACCCACATATCTGGTCCTTCGATTGCCGTCCACGAGCCATCAATCAAAACCAAAAACCGAATCCAGCTAAGAGACCTTATGTTTGTATTCGATCGGGCAATAATTGCACCGCGATCTCTGTGGGCTCCTTGAAACAACCTTGAATTAATCGGTCGCGTCCACTCCAGTTTATGTGCTCTCATCTACTCCTTTAGATTCTCCAAAGCAACAGGGTCTGCATCTGAGAGCATTTCCAAAACCTGTAATTCAATGGATGTTGTGGGTGTGCCAGACTCAAAATTTTTATTCCTTGCCTCCAAAAATTTTCTCAACAACATCTCTCGATACTTTGCTACTATGTACATCCGCCTCTGAACAGCTGTCTCCAAAGAATCTGTCTCAGCCCAGGCTAACATCTGTTCCTCCTTGGCTACTATATCTTTAATTGATTCTAGAACGACTAATCTGCGAAGACTGAAAGAATGAAAGAATGAAGAAACATCTGCTATAACTTTCTCCCTAAGCTGTATAAGAAACTCTATATCAGCACAAATCAAACCAAACATCTCTCTGGCCGGATGCCCTTTTATTTCATCTTTCTCGATAAGGGGCGCCTTCCCCTTATCAGAAATAGCAATCTGAGGAAGATTGGCCTTGTACCAATCTCCTTCCTTGACTCCCGAAATCTCAATCCCAAGTCCGCATTTGATTTTTGTTGGCTCAGCAGCAGTCACAGATGGAAACATCATATTGTCTGGAATCTGTGCCAAGAGGTCATCAATGGACATCAACTCTTCGTCAGACGTAGATTTTACAGTAAGCGCCAGAACCTTGCTCAAGGGTTCTGTGTCCTCAGAGTCTGTAATCTCCTCCAGGCTCATTTCCTTCAGCAACACTGGCTCCATCTCCTTATCCTTGTCATTCTCCTCTTCTTTCTCCATCTCAACCAGAGGCTCTTCTTCATCATAATTAGTCATAGATGAAACATCTATCCTGCTCTCCCTCTCAACAGCCGTAGTCTCAGTAGTCTCCACCATCACTGGTTCCTCCAAATCTGGTTCTCCTGTCTCAATCGCAGATGTGTCCACAATCACCTGATGAATAATACTATCAACAATTTCATCATCCGAACCTTTTTGCAACACCAATTTCCTCTTTGGTGCGTGACGACGTTGAGCTTTAGGAGTTGCAGCTGGTACAATAGAGATTGGTTCCAGATCTTGTACCACTGGAATCATCGACAACTCCTTCTCTGCCGGAGCAGCTCTCCCCACAGTAGTACGCTTCTTCTTGGCAACAAGCTCACCAACAGCAGGAGCTGGTCTCCTATTTGGTGCAGCCTTCTCACCACTGGCTCCGCTGGCTCATCCACATCAACAATGATATTCTTATTCTTGGAAACATAAGTGCCAACGGTCTTGGCAGTCAGAATCTTGAGGGGCGGGAACTCTGATTCCCAGAAATCCAGGTCTGGTGCACCCTTCAAGAGAATACAAATCTGCACCGCAAATCCTCTGGCTTGCTTCGACGCAGGGGTCACCATATCCTTAAAAATATTGAATAAAAGTCTGCCCCAATTCACCTTCACACCACCATGAATAGCAGACATCATCAAGAACCTCTCATGGGTAACAGCATCAAAGGAACCGGCCTTGACTGCCACAGTCTTAGCCAAAATGTCATTCAACAAGCAAAATTCATACTTCCTTTCTGTAGCGCCGAAAAATCCATAGGTCCACATAAATGAACCTTTTCTATTTTTTAAGGGTCAAATTGATTATTTTAGATTTTAGTATGAGTTATTTTACGTATTTGAAAGCTGATTTATTTAGTTACAAAAGTGAATTACGATGCAGGAAGTTCCAATGCAGATTTCACTCCAAGCGCAATACACGAGCAGTTTTTAGATTCTGTCGAAAATGCTTTTAAAGAGAACGAATTGTATCTTTCAAAATCTCTTGGTAAAAATTTCCAAACTAAAATGTTGAGAGAGAATATTTACCAAATTTCTCAAAATAGGCATGGTGCATCATGCTTAATCATAACACTAGTATGAGTTATTTTACGTATTTGAAAGCTGATTTATTTAGTTACAAAAGTGAATTACGATGCAGGAAGTTCCAATGCAGATTTCACTCCAAGCGCAATACACGAGCAGTTTTTAGATTCTGTCAAAAATGCTTTTAAAGAGAACGAATTGTATCTTTCAAAATCTCTTGGTAAAAATTTCCAAACTAAAATGTTGAGAGAGAATATTTACCAAATTTCTCAAATATAGGCATGGTGCATCATGCTTAATCATAACACTTCACCTGCCACTAATCCCTCTCCCATATATTACTGGTTTGAAAAGCAAAGTTCATTTTCATTTGTGAAGAAAATACTTTCTTGTTCTCTCAAATATTTCTAAGGGACTCGTTGTGATTGCTTGAGGAGTATCTATGCAGGAGTCAACTATTTTCGTATTTCTCAGTGAAAGGCAAGTAAAAGCTGATCCTTTGCTACACCATTTAAAGCATATATTGTTTTTCCTCAATTTTTGTGGATTGCTTGCCTGCTTATGTTAAGGATAAAGTTATGTTTATGATCAAGAATGTTTAAGAAAACGAAAGAATGATCGGGTTCAAAGATATGTTTCTGTTTTAAAGATTTCCAGAATGTTTTAATGAAAATTTGAGGTTTCAAAGTACTGAGCAGTTCAGATTTGAGTCATGTATGTTCAGGAAAGTTCTTTTTTCTGGTGAATGGTGACGTCTGGACTTGACTCCAAATAATCGGTGATGTTAGTTAAATCAGAATCTGGTTCTGGTTTGATAGGCAACACTGGTATCGTTGGTTGTCGTTTGTGATGTTGCAGCACTAGTTCCACAGTCAGATTCCGTTTCTTATGCTAGCGACCAGATTTCATGTTCAAATCTGGAAGTCTCATGTCGGATTCAGTTTTCGCTTCATATCTGAAATTGGTCAAATTCTACATTTTTGACCGTTGACATATGAATAACTCCATTTAATATCGTTGACATCTGAGTTGACCAACAGTTAGAATCTGAATTCTTCCTATCAAATATGTTTTACACCGAAACACCGTTTCTATGATGACATATGTTTACCCGTTAGCAAACCGAACCCCGAAGTCAAATCTGTTTCACGCTAATGATACAGTTCTTTTGTCACATCTGTTT
Organism: Dorcoceras hygrometricum; assembly: GCA_001598015.1. Taxonomy (NCBI): domain Eukaryota; kingdom Viridiplantae; phylum Streptophyta; class Magnoliopsida; order Lamiales; family Gesneriaceae; genus Dorcoceras; species Dorcoceras hygrometricum. Next base: position 8,470 of record KQ989044.1, on the reverse strand, counting down.
CAACGTTAGCGTATACCACCTCTATAGTCGAATCTGTTTTCATGCTAGAGATCTGTTTTAGTTCCCGAACATCCATTTGTTAGACAGATCTGTTTCACTTCAGCGATGAGTTCCCAGTAGTCAAATCAGATGCTCAGTAAGATTTTAAAGAGAAACGAGTTTCGAAAGGAAGTGAAACCCGATAATGTTCAAATCTGATTTCAACCAGATATGAGTTTAAAGGAAGAAAAGTTTAGTTTTAAAGGATTTATGGCATAGATAACAGACGGTCACAACGGAAGGGTGAGAAGCTGTCCAGATGTCAGTTGTCCTTTCACAACGAAAGGGTGAGCAATCGTTGAGAGTGTCGATTGCCCTTTCATAAAGAGCTATGCTAAGACTGAATTCAGAAGTAACTTGATCAAGTGCTAATGGACCTAAGGTGATTGATCTGTGTAAACAGATCCAGATCTGAGTTTTGAATTACACAAAACTTGTTATTGTGTTTCTAATGTTTCTACTAAGCGTGCAGATGTTAGCTGGAAATACAACAAGAGAGATCTGGACAGACGAGTGCTTATCAGAAAAGTTCACAGCTGGATTAGCAAAGTAGAAAGAAGATAAGAGAATTGAAGATTTCAGCAGTCATGACGTTATCCAAGCTTATTGAAGATTTCAACGGTCGTGACGGCATCCAAGCTTATTGAATATTTCAGCAGCCGTGAGACGTCATCCAAGCTTATTGAAGATTTCAGCAGTCGTGACGTCATCCAAGCTTATTGAAGATTTCAGCAGTCGTGACGTCATCCAAGCTTATTGAAGATTTCAGCAGTCGTGAGACGTCATCCAAGCTTATTGAAGATTTCAGCAGTCGTGACATCATCGAAAGCTGGGCAGCAGTAAGATGTATCAGATCTGATACAGTAACTAAATCAGATCTGATACTGTAGCAGACCAAGAGCTGAAAATAGTAAATCGCATTTTCGGAGGCCTAAACGAAGGAATTTGGCCGAAAAGCAGCTTAGGTCACGAGCGAAGCAGGTGAGTCTTGCTCGTTGGACCATTTCAGAGGGAATAGCATAGGTCTCATGCGAAAATGTGAAGTCTCATCAGATGTTGAAGACAAGAGCAGGTGAGATCAGCAGTGAAGAGAAGTCTGTTCAGCAGTGAAGAGAAGTTTGTTCAGCAGTGAAGAGAAGTCTGTTCAGCAATGAAGAGAAGACGATATCAGATGTGAAGAAAAGATGCAAGCAGAAGCTGAATCAAAGATCGAAGCTGGATAAGAAGCAATAAATAAAACACACAGATGCGAAGCAGTTGACAACAGATATGAAGATTTCACATCATAACATTCAGTTTTGGAAATTGAGTCGATCGGACCGATCTGATCGGCGATCGGAGTTGCGATGAAGTCACAGCGATAGATATCGTCATTTGGACCCGGGCCCGTTGGACCGGCCCAAGTCCAACTTGAAGTCTATTTAATTAAGACTAAGTGGCTTAATCAAATAACTAACTAGATCATAACCCTAAACCTAAAACAGCCGCCCCCTTTCTCTTCTCCTCTCACGCCGCCGCCGCCGCCGCCCAACTTCGCCGGAATTTCGTTCCGGCCTAGTTTTTCGAGGAGAATCTGATCGTGCTGATCTCGTCAGGACTTATAGTGCAGTCTGACGAAGGAGTTTCGAGTCTGGTCGTGGACCGGATTGACGTAACTACCGCAATCAACCGAGAAGCGCCGGGTTCTTGAAACACCGGTTGGAGCCAGGCACAAGTGCCAGCGAGGTAACACGCCTGAAACACCCTATGTATGTTGATACATTGATTGTTGTTATTCGTATTGATCGCCTCCCGGTACTCTAATTTTTGTTCTTCCGCTGCCTGACCGGGGGGCGGATCCGGATCCCCAACAAACTGGAGCATAGAGTTCAACTGCTGATCCTATTCAGATGTCAACAAAAGCTTATTCATAAGTCGACAAAAGCCTGCAAAAGCCTGAAAATAAAGGACACAAGGACAACTCTGTCGGTACTTTACAGAACACATTTCAACGGGAAGAACTTGTGTCCAACGGATTAATTTGAACAGAGGATATTTATACAAGCAGAGGATTGATGAAGATGATGATGTTGATTTGATGATGCGACGATTTCAATTGACAGGAAGAAACACAGAAAGGTGAAGCAGTTGACCATCATGGAGAAGAAGCTAATTGCAAGTGTCGACTGCTGAACCTTATCAACTTTGCAGAAGCACTTCCTTGCTGTGTGAGATTTAACGTTCGATAGTTGAGTGTTCACTGTAAATCTCACACACACAAAAGATTCACTCACACATATATGACAGATGTGCGAAACAGAATAGTTAGTGAATCAAAACCACAAACCAAATACAACAGATCCCGTCCAAGAACGAAGACGTTAAACTCTGTGTATGTAGTCTTTCTCACTGAGGCGTAAAGAAGTGATTGAGTGAACACAGCTGAGAGCTGGTGTAGATTCTAGGAGTTCAGCCTTGGGCAGAGAATAAGTCCCAGCTGAGTGGGTTGTACATTTTGATGTATAATCAAAATCTTCTAGTGGAACCTTCTGAAGAAGGAAGAAGGGGAGATGTAGGATGTTATATCCGAACTTCCAAAAACAAACAGCTGAGTTATTTATTTACAGTACTCCGCATTTACTGTTAGCACGCATTGCATAAAATTTGAAATCTGTTTTAGCGAGTTTTAAAATTAGAGCTCAGTTCTTGATACTTCCGCTTGGTATTTTATTGCCAATCCAGATCTGTTCTCGGTGCTCAAAAGTTCAAGAACATTGAGCTATTGCAGCTCAGTATTTTTAATAGGCTTGGTTTTTGTATTATTCGATCCTAACAAGTGGTATCAGAGCAGGTTGTTCTTGAACGAGCATTTTATTTTAAAACGCATGTGCTAACTTGTTTTAAAGATTTTAAAAGTTTTGAAAAGCTTATTTTATGAAGAAGTGGTGAGAAATGATTTTTGAACTTCAGTTTTTCTTTTGTCGAGCTGACATAGAATGCACGAGTTCTGTGTGGATGCCAAGATCTTATTTTGGTTGGGCTGTTTTCAGCACATGGGACAAAATAAGAGAAATGAAAGAGAATCTGGTAGTTCAGTTATCGTTTTTATCCAAATCTGAATAAATTAAGTGATTTAGTAGCACGCGTTTTCTGTTTTGAAGCTAAAATTTATTTAAGTGCTCTGATGGTTCTTCAAAATATTTGTTTATGCGGAAAAATATCAGTTGGTGCTTTGTTTTTAAATGATTTGAGCTTACATTATAAAAGATAGGGAGAGTAATGATTTTGGAATTGCAGAGCATTGTTCCAAAAGAACGTGCAGTAATATGTCTTCTGATGAGCTGACACAGATCTTGCGAGATTTGTGTGTATGCCAAGACCTTTAATTTTGTTATGGGACAGAGTTAAAGAGAAATGGAAGAGATTCTGTGAATTCCATTATTATTTATCTCTTAATCTCAAGTAATCTGAGCAATTTATTTTAAGCACCATTTCAGATTCGAACCCATTTTTATTCCCACAAAAAAGGAGAGAATTTGTTAGTTCATGCATTTGTTAGTCCAAGTTTTGTGTAAATCAAAAAGGGAGAGATTGATGGATCTGTGTAAACAGATCCAGATCTGAGTTTTGAATTACACAAAATAGTGTTTCTAATGTTTCTACTAAGTGTGCAGATGTTAGCTGGAAATACAACAAGAGAGATCTGGACAGACGAGTGCTTATCAGAAAAGTTCACAGCTGGATTAGAAAAGTAGAAAGAAGATAAGAGAATTGAAGATTTCAGCAGTCGTGACGTCATCCAAGCTTATTGAAGATTTCAGCAGTCGTGAGACGTCATCCAAGCTTATTGAAGATTTCAACAGTCGTGACGTCATCCAAGCTTATTGAAGATTTCAGCAGTCGTGAGACGTCATCCAAGCTTATTGAAGATTTCAGCAGTCGTGATGTCATCGAAAGCTGGGCAGCAGTAAGATGTATCAGATCCGATACAGTAACTCAATCAGATCTGATACTGTAGCAGACCAAGAGCTGAAAATAGTAAATCACATTTTCGGAGGCCTAAACGAAGGAATTTGGCCAAAAAGCAGCTTAGGTCACGAGCAAAGCTGGTGAGTCTTGCTCGTTGGACCATTTCGGAGGGAACAGCACAGGTCTCATGCGAAAATGTGAAGTCTCATCAGATGTTGAAGACAAGAGCAATTGAGATCAGCAGTGAATAGAAGTCTTTTCAGCAGTGAAGAGAAGTATGTTCAGCAAGTCTGTTCAGCAGTGAAGAGAAGTATGTTCAGCAGTGAAGAGAAGTCTGTTCAGCAATGAAGAGAAGACGATATCAGATGTGAAGAAAAGATGCAAGCAGAAGCTGAATCAAAGATCGAAGCTGGATAAGAAGCAATAAAGAAAACACACAGATGCGAAGCAGTTGACTGAACCCCGAAGTCAAATTTTTTTCACGCTAACGATACAGTTATTTTGTCACATCAGTTTCAACGTTAGCGTATACCACCTCTATAGTCGAATATGTTTTCATGCTAGAGATCTGTTTTAGTTCCCGAACATCCATTTGTTAGACAGATCTGTTTCACTTCAGCGATGAGTTCCCAGTAGTCGAATCTGATGCTCAGTAAGATTTAAAGAGAAACGAGTTTCGAAAGGAAGTGAAACCCGATAATGTTCAAATCTGATTTCAACCAGATATGAGTTTAAAGGAAGAAAAGTTTAGTTTTAAAGGATTTATGGCATAGATAACAGACGGTCACAATGGAAGGTTTGAAGATGATGATGTTGATTTGATGATGCGACGATTTCAATTGACAGGAAGAAACACAGAAAGGTGAACAGTCGACCATCATGGAGAAGAAGCTAATTGCAAGTGTCGACTGCTGAAATGATCCTCAAGAGAAGTTCAATTGGAGAATAGTGAGTGAATCAAAACCACAAACCAAATACAACAGATCCCATCCAAGCACGAAGACGTTAAACTCTTTGTATGTAGCCTTTCTCACTGAGGCGTAAAAGAAGTGATTGAGTGAACACAGCTGAGAGCTGGTGTAGAGTCTAGGAGTTCAGCCTTGGGCAGAGAATAAGTCCCAGTCGAGTGGGTTGTACATTCTGATGTATAATCAAAGTCTTCTAGTGGAACCTTCCTGAAGAAGGAAGAAGGGGATATGTAGGATGTTATATCCGAAGTTCCAGAAACAAACAGTTGAGTATTTACAGTACTCCGCATTTACTGTTAGCACGCATTTCATAAAATTTGAAATCTGTTTTAGCGCGTTTTAAAATTAGAGCTCAGTTCTGGATACTTCCGCTTGGTATTTTATTGCCAATCCAGATCTGTTCTCGGTGCTCAAACGTTCAAGAACATTGAACTATTACAACTCAGTATTTTTAATAGGATTGATTTTTGTATTATTCGATCCTAACATAAGGAGAGATTCTAAGCCATAATTCATAAGAAAATGATGATGGGATCTGGGTTATTATCCCCACATCCGACTTTACGAAAGAAAGTTTATGTGTTGAGGTGCAATAATTGCCCCTGCTAGGTAGAGCGATCGAAACGTGGCGCTTGTGTTGCTATACGGTTTAAAAGATTGGAGTTGCACCATTACCAACAGCTATAGCTTTTGGTAAAGCGGTAATCACTCGGTCCTACAATTGGTATCAGAGCCAAGGTCACGGGTTCGATTCCCATTGATTGCAAGGAGTGCAATTATTGGGAGGGGTATTGTTGAGGTGTAATAATTGCCCCTGCTAGGTAGAGCGATCGAAACGTGGCGCTTGTGTTTCTGTACGGTTTAAAAGATTGGAGTTGCACCATTACCACCAGCTATAGCTTTTGGTAAAGCGGTAAGCGCTCGGTCCTACATTATGTTTAAATGTATTCCTTTAAACTAAGCTATGTTAAAGTTAAGAAGTCTGCCCGCATTAAGTGATTTTGTTATTCTCAGATTTTACTTGCTGAGCCCCTAGGCTCATTAGCTTTTAAATGGTGCAGGTGAGACAGATCAGGGGCAAACGGGTGGTGGAAACTGAATCAGCTGTGGTGTTGTGTTTATCGATGGCCAGCGTTTCTGTGTCCTAGATGTTGTTGTTGTTTTTGATCTTTTGTCAAGTCTGTATTAGATCCATTACAACAATAGTAAATTCATATATAATTTCGAAAGTTGTAATATCGCACTTTGCATTATATATGAAATCTGACGTTGAGAAATCTGTTCCGCTACTTATTGCTTGGCGCCATAGAATTTGTGTTTGTGTTTCGAAAATTTTAGTTATAAGAAATACAACTTATAACAAATTGCCATTCAGCCCTTCTTTTCTTTTTATTATCTTAAATTTATTCAAATCCGTTGACCCCATGGGTTTGGGTGTCACAACTTGGTATCGGAGCATTGTCCTGAGATAAACACACGCACTTCCGGTTGGAACAGATTTCATCGACCGTTTCTCCAGAGCTGTGAGTTTATCTTATGTTTCAGAGCATTGTCTTTAAAATTTAGCATGTTTTGATAATTATGTTGTGATGGATTACGGGCTATAGATTATAAGATGTCTGGCAGAGGAAGAGGCAGAAGGGGTAATCCCTTAGATGAAACCAGCCCTGACAGTAATGCTAGCATCGCTCAACTCCTAAGACTGCTGGTAGAACAAACCGGCAGGGGTAATGGCCAATCTTCTAGCAGTAGAGGACCAAGCCATGATGATCCTCAAGAGAAGTTCAATTGGCAGAAGCCGAAGGAGTTTAGTGGTACCACGGATCCACTGGTTGCTGAGAGCTGGATTAATTCAATGGAGGTTATTTTTGAGTACCTCCAGATGCCAGATTTGGATAGGCCTAGGTGAAGTATCTACATGTTGAGGGATGATGCCATGATTTGGTGGGAAGGAGCTAAGTTATCGGTGGATTTGACAAATCTTACTTGGGCAGATTTCAAGCAAGTGTTCCTTTGAGCAATACTTCACAGCAGACAAGAGGTTTGAGTTGAAGAGGGAGTTTCTGACCTTGAAACAAGGAAGCATGACCGTACAGGAGTATGTGCGGATGTTTGAAAGAGGGTGTTACTTTGTGCCTCTTATAGGTAACGACCCAGAGGAAAAGCTAAGCCACTTTGTGGAAGGATTAAAGCCTATGTTCAAGATGAATGTTAGGCTATCTGTGCCCAAGACTTACAGAGAAGCAGTGGATAGAGCCCTGCGTATTGAGAGGGTCTGGAAGGATGTGGATGAACTAGGTGCAGTATCTACATGTTGAGGGATGATGCCATGATTTGGTACGAAGGAGCTAAGTTATCGGTGGATTTGACAAATCTTACTTGGGCAGATTTCAAGCAAGTGTTCCTTTGAGCAATACTTCACAGCAGACAAGAGGTCTGAGTTGAAGAGGGAGTTTCTGACCTTGAAACAAGGAAGCATGACCGTACAGGAGTATGTGCGGATGTTTGAAAGAGGGTGTTACTTTGTGCCTCTTATAGGTAACGACCCAGAGGAAAAGCTAAGCCACTTTGTGGAAGGATTAAAGCCTATGTATTGAGAGGGTCTGGAAGGATGTGGATGAAGAGAGGAAATAGAAGAGACAGGCCTTCCAGCAAAAGGATCAGAGGCCGTTTAAGAGGCAGAATAAGATTCAGCAGAGGCCTCAAGAGCAGAGACCTCTACCGATCCAACCAATTAGTGCGGTTCCTGCTAGTAACAACAGACCGGTGTGTCCCAAGTGTCAGAAAACACACCCTGGTCAATGCAGACTTGGACAGAATGTTTGCTACAAATGTGGGTTTTCAGGGCATATTATGAAGAATTGCCCAAAGACAAAGCAGTTGGTGACCAGTAGAGCGTATGTAATGACAGCTGAGTAGGCCAATCCAGATTCGACGGTAGTTATGGGTAAGATTTGATTGCTGGTTTGCCCTCTATAGCATTGATAGATTCAGGAGCTACCCATTCTTTTATAGCAGCCAAGTTTGCTAAGAAGTTACTGTTGGGAAAGCGGTGGCGGATCCGGATCCCGTCTCCCGGCGGCGCAGCGGAAGTTTAAAAATTAGCGCCGGGAAACGTTCAATACAATAAAGGCAGCACTATAAACCATTCATAGGGCGTTTCTCGGGGTGTTACCTTGCTGGCGACAGGCGCCTGGCTCCAACCAGAATCACAGGGAGAATGGCTCTTCACGGTAGGCGGTGGTAGATTACGTCTAATCAGGTCCACGACCGGATTTGATCTTCCTCCGATCAGCCTGCACTAGAAGGATGATGGATTTTATCACGAACGGAATCACCTCGTCGCACGGATCAGAACAAGTCCAATCGTGCGAAGATCGGACGACGGCAGGCGGCTGGCGGCGGCGTGATGCGGCGGTCGGTGAAGTGAGGTGAGGGAGAGGGAGGCAGCGTGTGGTGCTAGGGTTTTGTTATGATGCTTGTGTTGTGCAACCCTAGGCTCAAGACTATGTATA
>KQ989043.1:22415-33354 GCA_001598015.1 Dorcoceras hygrometricum | reverse complement strand
AAATTTCCTCTAAAAACGATCTTGACCGTTCAAAAGTTATTTCATCATGTTTCATTCAAATTTCATCCTGATCCAAAGGTTAGGTTTTCCTAAAATTCCTTTTCAATTCTACTGTACCGACTATTTACGACAAAACTATAGCTTCGATTCACCGTCCCGATATGGATTCTAATGGTTTACAAATCCGATCTTTTCCATTCACAATTTCTTTTTCTCCTTTTGTGAACAAGACAACCAACTTTGGACCTAATCCGACAGTTCCGTATATCGAAGACGCTTATGAAATGTCGGTGGTTTTCATAAGTATGCAACCTCTGAAGATCTCTACATTCGTGATCCACTACAAGTAGCAACCAGATAAGAAATCAAGCATTGCCACCATGTTTCTCATGTTTTGAGCAGTAATCAGGTAAGTGGGTTTTTGCATTATATTCGTTCGATATATTATATATATATTATTCATGTAAGAATTCAGTTTTGAACCTACTGTTCGAGCACCTTTCTGTTCAGATCTCTGTTTCATTTCAAGCTCTATTTTGCACTGATATTTATGTCGTAATATGGGTCTACGGAATATTTTACACTCTGGGTTACTTGGTGTAACCACATGGCCTCGACCCCTTAGAGGAGTAAAAATTAGGGATTGTTCAGTAAACCATAGACACGAAGTAATTATCAGTGCTTTTCTGATACTCGTTCTATTAAGTTCTGACATGCTCTGTTAAGCTCTGTTAAGCTCTGTTATGCTCTGTTATGCTCTGTTAGGAGATTTGTTATTCAGTATATGTATATGAATATTTGTTATGCTTTAATGGTATCCCCCACTTGCTGAGTGTTTCCCCAAACACTCACCCCTTACTTCTCCACCCAGATAAGAATGAAGAACATGTTGAAGAAGAGGAACAAGATCTGTTTTGGGGCTGGTGAAGACTCTGCTTTTCTTTGTTAATGTAATTTTCGCTTCCGCACTCTGTTATTCAATATCTCCGATGTTCAGTTGTAAAGACGTTCATTTTGATTATGTAATAGACTAGTTTTGAGCTGCACTATGAGGCTTGATGTTTTGTAATGAATAATATATAAACATCTCCGGTGTTCACGTCCAGGCCCGGTGTGACGCCCCAATCCCCATGGGAGTCACGAGATCAAAGGAATGGAAATAAAAGGAAAATAGAAGGGCTGAAAAGCAAATAGAACAAGCTGTATTGCCTTGCTCGTAAAAAAAAAATCGAAATACAGTAATTGGCGCCATAAACTTCATTTAAATTTCCAAGTACAAAATGCGAAATCGCGATATTACAACTACCGAACTCTATCTGAATTCATTTTTGTTGTAACAGATCTCAATACAGTTTTGACTAAGATCAAAGACAACAAAAGTAGCAAAATACAAAATGAACATCACGGAAACGCAGGCCTGCGATAAACACTAGCACGTCGCTGCTGATTCAAACTCCACCTCCCACCTGCTCCGACGCCGACTCACCTGCACCAAGAAAGCTAGTGAGCCTAGGGGCTCAGCAAGCAAACTGAAAGTAACAAGCACAATATGCAGATGATAAAACATAAGGCATCATTCATTGCATCTTTGGTTCTGGAAGTAAATTCAAATTCCAGCGTTATCATTTTCGTTAAACTCATGGCTCAGATGCTCTACTTAGGTACCATTGCACTCGATCGAATGACTACTGATATCAATTTCAATGTGGTGAAATCTCACCCAATATGAAGGGGCAACTGACCCTCTCGTCTGCTACTCACCCTTCCCATATGAATCGTCTGTTATCTAAGCCATAAATTCATAAATTTAAACTTTCTTCTTTAAAACACATACTGGGCGAACTGAAATCTTAGCATCGGGGTTCACTTCATTTTTAAAACTCAGGCTCCCTTCAAAAATCGTTTTACTGAGCATCCAGTTGAGACATAGAAAATCAGCAGTTGGGATAAATTCAGTTGTTAGCAAGAAATCCAGCTGATGTGAACAGTAGATCAGTTGATGGGTATATATCGGTAGTCAACACAATTAATTTGGTCAACGGAGTAACAGTAGATCAACCAGTCGTTGGTTCAAGAACAACCAGTCGTTGGGTAGGGCGATCAGCAGGTGAAAGAAAACTAGACAATGGATATAAATCAGCAGTGAAGTACTTACGGGGAAAGGAATCAGTCGCAAGCAAAACCAGTCGCAAGCAACAGTAACCAGTCGCAAGCAACAGTAACCAGTCGCAAGCAACAGTAACCAGTCGCAAGCAAATCCAGTCGCAACTGCTGAAATTTTGACAATAAAATACATCTGCTGATGAACAGTGCACTGCTGGAAATTTACTAAGAAATGCGTCTACTGGTTTCAAAAGAAAAGCACCTGCTGGTGTTAACAAGAAATACACCTGCTGGTTTTAGCAAAAGAAATGCACCTGTTGGTGTTTACAAGAAATACACCTGCTGGTTTTAGCAAAAGAAATGCACCTGCTGGTGTTTACAAGAAATACACCTGCTGGTTTTAGCAAAAGAAATGCACCTGCTGGTGTTTTGATAACACTGGTAATATCGAAACAATGATCACGCTACCAGCAGTCGCCTATTGAACCAGACTGTTTACTGATTCAACTAGCAACTACCGATTACACAACCATCAAATCCCGATATTACAGCAAAAGGAAGAACATCATAATCTCTATGAGTTGAAAAATCTGGGATGCTCAGCGTTTTAAAATCAACATCAACCTCGTAAAATACATTTGAGTTCCAAACATAATCCACTGTGACCCCGAACGCTAAACATACGCTATAATATCAACCAAAACATGAGCAAAGGCTGATAATAAACAGAGCTTAAGCAAAAATCACGAAATGAAGTGAGAACAATACGTAAGCTTTCGTGGTGTAGCAAGAATCAAATTTACTTGCCTTGATAATATGGAAATCACAAGATACAGCAGGCCACTTAACAGAGAGTTTTCCACAGCACAGCAAAGTGTTATCTATTTTCTTTGATGCCAAAAAAATGAGCATTTTCTTGCAAAGAATTTAAACTTATAGTTCACAAGGACAGCGGCATGGGAGTCTGATTTGTAACAGAGAAAACACTCAAGTAGGCATGGTGTCCAAATCCTGAATCTCAAAGATTTATTTAAAATCCCCTGTTACTATTTTGATTTGTAAAATGCTACACAAATTGAGAATTTAACCATCCTCCCATACCAGCCATGACATTTTAGTAAAGTTTAAAATTGCTTGGCTGTGCTTGGTTAACGACTGATCGGGCCTCTGCACCTTATAAACTCTAGAATTTTGAAATCAGTCGCTCAAACAAATAACAGAGACTGAGATCTAGAAATTAGAAATAGGTTCTCAAATCACAAGAATTAGAATTTGTGGTCCTATGGATTTTGGGGCACTACAACTCTACCCACCTTATAAAAATTTCGTCCTCGAAATTTACTTACCGAACAAATCTGGGTATCGACTATGCATATCAGCTTCTGTCTCCCACGTAGCTTCTCGTTCGGTTTGATTTGTCCACTGAACTTTAACCATAGGAATGTTTCTATTCCTCAGCTTTCTAATTTCCCTAAGAAGAATCTTCCCAGGTCTCTCTTCATAGCTCAAATATGGCGTTAAATGAACTGGTTCAGCAGTCAAAATGTGCGATGGGTGGGGGACATACTTTCTTAAGGCTGATACATGAAATACATTATGCACTGAAGATAGATGAGGCGGCAGTGCTAATCGATAGGCCAATGTTCCTACTCTGTCCAGTATCTCGTAGGGACCTATATACCTGGGACTCAATTTTCCCTTCTTTCCAAAACGCATCACCCCTTTCATTGGAGCCACTTTTAAAAAGACGTGATCACCAACGTCAAAACTTAGTTCCCTTCGTCTATTGTCCGCATAGCTCTTTTGTCTGCTTTGAGCAGCTTTCATCCTTTCTTTAATTTTTCTAACAACACTCATGGTTTGCTCCACAAAATCTGGTCCTAGACCATCTCGCTCTCCTATCTCATCCCAATGAAGAGGTGTTCTAAATTTGCGTCCATAAAGAGCTTCGTATGGTGCCATCTGGATAGAAGCTTGAAAACTGTTGTTGTACGCGAATTCCACCAATGGTAGCTTTAAATCCCAGCTTTCCGAGAAGTCTATAATACATAAACCAGTTACGAAGTCCATGGCAATGCATTCCCACTTCCACTCTGGAATGGGCAACGGCTTCAACATCCCTGCTGGTCGCTGGTGTTCAGCTTTCACCAATTGACACGTTAAGCATTCAGAAACAAATTTGGCGACATCTCTTTTCATACCCGGCCACCAGTACAACTTCTGAAGATCCTTATACATCTTGGTACTTCCCGGATGCACAGAGTATGGGGTTACATGAGCTTCTTCCATTAAATCCGATCTCAAAGTATCTACTTGCAGCACCCAAATTCTTCCTTGAAATCTATTTATGCCATCGGTCGAAAAATAGAGGTTGCCACCTCTTTCCCTGTCTTGCTTTACCCACTTATGTAGTTGCTCATCTCTCAGCTGACCTTCACGAATTTGTTCCAACAAATTTGATCTCACTGAGGTACCAGCTACTACTGAATTGCAGCTGCTGGGAACCAGCTCTAAGCCAAACTTCTCAATATCAGCTGCTAATGATTTGTGGACGATGATTTGCGCTAGTCCCGTAGACTTTCTACTTAAAGCATCAGCAACCACGTTAGCCTTACCTGGATGGTAGCTGATCGTGCAGTCGTAACCTTTTACCAGCTCCAATCATATCCTCTGCCTCATATTCAATTCCTTCTGGGTGAAGAAGTATTTCAGGCTTTTGTGATCCGTGAATATATCACATTTCTCCCCATATAAATAATGCCTCCAAATCTTTAAGGCAAAAACAACTGCTGTCAGCTCTAAGTCGTGCGTGGGATAATTCTTTTCGTGATTTTTCAACTGACGAGAAGCGTAGGAAATTACTCTATGATCTTGCATCAAAACAGCTCCCAATCCCAACTTAGACGCATCTGTATAGATGACGAACTTCCCCTGATCGGATGGCATTGTTAGCACAGGAGCCTCAATCAACGCTTGCTTCAGTTGTTCAAAGCTGGTTTGGCAGTTGGGGGTCCATTCAAACTTGCTCAACTTTCTAGTCAGCGAGTTAAGGGAACAGATATCTTCGAAAATCCCTTAAGCATCTGTATAGATGACGAACTTCCCCTGATCGGATGACATTGTTAGCACAGGAGCCTCAATCAACGCTTGCTTCAGTTGTTCAAAGCTGGTTTGGCAGTTGGGGGTCCATTCAAACTTGCTCAACTTTCTAGTCAGCGAGGTTAAGGGAACAGATATCTTCGAAAATCCCTTAATGAAGCGTCTGTAGTAACCAGCTAGACCCAGAAAACTCCTAACCTCTGTAACTGATGTTGGTATCGGCCAGTCACAAACGGCTTCTACCTTGGATGGGTCTACTTCCAATCCATCTTTGGATATAATGTGCCCGAGAAAAGAAACCTTTTCCAGCCAAAAATCACACTTGCTAAACTTGGCAAACAGCTGCTGGTCCTTCAAAATCTGAAGCACTGTTCTTAGGTGGTTTGCGTGCTCGATTCTGCTCTTGGAATACACCAAAATATCGTCAATAAACACAACTACAAACTGATCTAAAAGAGGTTGGAAAACTCTGTTCATCAGGTCCATAAAGGCTGAGGGAGCGTTAGTGAGTCCAAAAGGCATTACCAAAAATTCGTAGTGACCATATCGCGTTCTAAAGGCTGTTTTATAAACGTCTGCTGGTTTTATCTTCAATTGGTGGTAACCAGATCTTAAGTCAATCTTAGAGAAAACTATCGATCCCTTCAACTGATCAAACAGGTCCTCAATTCTAGGAAAAGGGTATTTATTCTTAATTGTCAACTTATTCAACTCTCTATAGTCTATACACAGCCTTAGACTCCTGTCCTTCTTCTTGACGAACAAAACAGGGGCTCCCCATGGTGATGTACTTGGTCGAATAAAGCCCTTGTCTAATAGTTCTTGTATTTGCTCTTTTAATTCTTTCATCTCTGATGGAGAAAGACGATAAGGTGGTTTAGAAACGGGTGCTGCTCATGGCACTAAATCGATTGTAAACTCAAATTCTCTATCAGGTGGCAATCCATAAATGTCTTCTGGAAAGACCTCCGGGAATTCGCTAGCTCACTACTTCAACATCGGAGAGTTGGGGCTTGCTAGATACTGCTAAAGATGATAAGCTTATCAAGAATACTGCTCCCCATTTTTGCAAACAACTAAAGGCTTTAAGAGCTGAAATAATTCGAGGAATTTTACATAACTGACTAGCCTCGAACGCGAACCAGTCTCCTCTTGGGGGTTTTACCACTACTGTTCTCAGCTTGAAATCTATCACGACCCCATACTTGGTCAACCAATCCATTCCTAGAATCAGATCAAACTCAGGCATAGGTAAAACAATTAGGTCAGCAGTAACTAAATGCCCTTGAAGCTCAAGTTCTAAGTCACGAAACAAATCATGAGATATCAGCTCTTCCCCAGAGGGTACCGTCACACAAAATCCCATAGTCGACTGGTTAGGTTTAACAGGTAATTTCTTAGCAAAGTCCGCTGCTATAAAGGAATGCGTTGCACCTGAATCTATTAGAGCTAAAGAGGGAATTCCAGCGATCAAAATCTTACCCGTAGCAACTGTAGAATTTGGATTGGCTTGCTCGGTTGTCATGACATAAGCTCTGCTGGTCACCATCTGCTTTAATTTAGGACAGTCCTTAATAACATGTCCTGGCAATCCACATCTATAACAAACATTCTGTCCCTTTCTACATAGACCATGGTGGTTCTTCTGGCACTTGGGACACTGAGGCTTGTTTCCAACTGTTGAAACCGCACTGATGGGTTGCACAACCAAAGGTTTCTGATCCTGAGGCTTTTGTTCCTACGATCTCTGCTGATTCTTGTATGGTTTCTTGGGTGGTCGCTGGTCTTTTTGTTGGAAAGCCTGCCTCTTCAGTTGTCGTTCCTCCACAACTGCTTTCCAATCCTGATCAGCTCTTAGAGCCTTGTCCACCGCTCCTAGATAATCTTTTGGTTCCACCAGTCTCACATCATGCCTGAGTGCTGGTTTCAATCCATCGACAAAGTATCGTAATTTCTCCTTAGGATCAGCTCCAATCAATGGTACAAAATAACATCCACGTTCGAACTTTCGAACATATTCTTGGACAGTCATGCCCCCTTGCTTGATCATCAAGAATTCTCTTTTTAATTCAGACCTCTTATCCTCTGTAAAATATTGTTCAAAGAACACTCGCTTGAATTCCTCCCATGGAAGATTTGTTACATCTACGGCAAGCTTTGCTCCTTCCCACCAGAGCATCACATCATCTCTCAACATATAAATTGCACATCTGGATCTTTCTAAGTCAGGCGTCTGGTGTCACGCCCCGAGACCGAGACTCATGACATCAGCAATATTAAACAATTATAAAAATTGTAAAACATTAAGCCATCATAGCATAGCTCAAATCAGTCTATTAATAATCGAAATATAATCGTTTTTACATCTGAAAATAAAATTTGAATAACGGAATGCGGAAGCGAAAAATACATAATTAAACAGAAATCTGAGTCTTCACCAGCCCCAGAATTGTTCTTGCTCTTCTTCTTCTACCTGCTCTTCATTATTATCTGGGTGGAGAAGTAAGGGGTGAGTGTTTGGAGAAACACTCAGCAAGTGGGGGATACCATTCGAGCATACAAAATATACTTATACAATACATATTTACCAAAATTCGGAACAGAGCATAACAGAGCATAACGGAGCATAACAGAGTATAACAGAGCATGAAAGAACGGAGCATAACAGAGCATAACGGAGCATAACAGAGTATAACAGAGCATGACAGAACATGACAGAGCATGACAGAACATGACAGAACGGCACTGATAATAACTTCGTGTCTATGGTTTACTGATCAGTCCTTAATTTTTATTCCTCTAAGGGGTCGAGGCCATGTGGTTACACCAAGTAACCCAGAGTGCGGAATATCCCGTAGACCCATATAACGACAGAGATATCAGTGCAAGACATGACTTGAACGAAACAGAGATCTGACGTGACACAAGTGCTTGAATAGTAGTTCAAAACCAAAACTCGAAATGAAAATTACATATGTATATCAAACGAATTACTTAGCAAAAGCCCACTTACACTTTAAATTCTTCGGCCGAAAATCTGGTCGTATAGAAATCTGGAAACTGGCGTATGACTGCTGCTAAACTTCGCACAATTGCTCGCAGGATTTCAATGAGAAATCTGATAGCAAAAGCTTCTGAACACGTCGCAATTTACGTAAGACTTTGGCTAAGGGATTTGGCGAAACTGCTGCAGAACTTTGGCGTGAGTTTGCTGCTGTACTAACTGAGGGATTTCGACTGGTGTGAGCAACTCTGTGGCCATCCTCTGGTATTTATAGGCCTAGAGGTGAGAAAGTCGAGCGTCTGCCATTAAAGCTCTTAATTCCCTGACATTACGTCGACTGTTACACGCGCATGATTTCCGAGTTTTAATTGGCCCTTAATTCCCTTAATTCTACGGTTACTACGTGAAATCTGCCTTGTACGCGTGAGAGATCTCTTTGAATTTTCACGATGAAGCTTTCTGTACAACAATCTTGCTTCGCGTCGAGGAATTCTAACTTTTTCGTGGATAAGATGAAGTCTGTGTCGCTGCTGAATTTCGCGTTGCTGCTGAATTTCGCGTCGCTGCTGAATTTTGCGTTGCTGCTGAAATTGCGTCGCTAAGTCGTCAGCTGCTGGATTTGCCTTGCTAAAGTCCAACTGCTGAATTCTTTGTTGGTCAAAGCTGATTTCTTTTCAAACTCAACGACTGATCCTTAGCGTTAAGACAAAACGTTTTCGTGTCAACTTATTCAAGCGACACCGTTTTGATATCGTTGAAAAGTACCTGCTGGTTATCTTTAAGTAATGTACCTGCTGGACTCTTGCAACAGCTGATTCGAGATACCTGTAGCTATCTGCTGGTTTTATTCATCGCACAAGTCATCTGCTGAATCTTTAGCGTGAAGGCGAAACGCTGTCGTATCGACTTCTTCAAACGACATCGTTTTGCTACCGCTAAACTTCAAGTACCATATGCTGGATTTAACTAATCCAAACGACATTGTAAAGGTTACGTCAGCATCGCTTCCACCTGCTGGTTCTCCAGTCGCAACGCATTACTCACAATCCCCTCGCTGCTGGTTCCAAAACGCAGCGTTTCAACTTAACGAAACGACGTCGCTCCACTTCTTCGACTGTTTTCCCAAACCAGCAGCTGGTCACTTTTAACTCGCGCATCTGCTGATCCAGCAGTCAATCCCTCAAAATATTGACCAACACGTGTCGTTTTCTTGAACACTTTCGTGCTAAAAGCCACGCCCGCCAGCAGCAACCTCTAAGATCGAAACGACGACGTATCATCCCTTGCGCTCACGCAACTGCTGGTTCTTCATAACGACGGCGTTTTACTCTTGCCATTAACTGCTGAATTTCGACCACCTGCTGATTTTCGACCAGCAGGTGATTTTTTTTTTTTTTTTTTGTTTAGCTGAATTTTCGGGTTTCACATCCCTCCCTCCTTAAAAGAAGTTTCGTCCTCGAAACTTTGGTTACTCTGATTATCGAAAAGGTAGGGATATTGGCTTCGCATATTTTCTTCCACCTCCCAGGTGGCCTCTCTTTCGGTGTGGTTGGACCACTGGACCATGACATAAGGGATCGTTCTTCGTCGGAGTACCTGGTCCTTTCTGTCCACGATTCTAATCGGGACTTCTTCATAGTTCAGTCCTTGGGTCAGATTTCCTTCCACAAGGAGTGGCCCTTCATCAAGAACATGACTAGAGTCTGAGATATATCTCCTTAGTTGAGATACATGGAAGACATTATGGATTCTCGACATACTGGGTGGCAAGGCTAGTCTGTAGGCAAGTGTTCCTACCTTTTCCAATACCTCAAAGGGTCCGACATACCGGGGGTTTAGCTTTCCGGCCTTATCGAATCGGACTACTCCTTTCATTGGTGAAACCTTAAGGTACACTTTTTCACCTACTTCGAATGCCAAAGGTCTTCTCTTTAGATCTGCCCAGCTCTTCTGTCGATCCTGGGCTGCCTTCAGTCTTTCCTTGATAATGGCCACCTTTTTCACTGTCTCTTGCACGAGCTCAGGTCCAGTGATAGCCTTCTATCCGACTTCATCTTTTTCACCTACTTCGAATGCCAAAGGTCTTCTCTTTAGATCTGCCCAGCTCTTCTGTCGATCCTGGGCTGCCTTCAGTCTTTCCTTGATAATGGCCACCTTTTTCACTGTCTCTTGCACGAGCTCAGGTCCAGTGATAGCCTTCTATCCGACTTCATCCCAGTATAACGGTGATCGACATCTCCGTCCATAAAGGGCTTCAAATGGCGCCATCTCGATACTACTGTGGTAGCTATTATTGTACGCGAACTCTATTAGGGGTAGATGTTCGCTCCAATTGCTACCGAAGTCTAATGTGCAGGTCCGCAGCATGTCTTCTAGGGTCTAGATGGTCCTCTCAGTTTGACCATCTGTTTGCGGGTGATAAGCAGTACTGAGAGTAATCTTACTCCCCATGGATTCTTGGAAGCTCTTCCAGAAACGAGATACGAACCTTGGGTCCCTATCTGACAGGATGCTTGTTGGAACTCCGTGCAGCCTGACGATTTTGTCCATGTACAACGAAGCTAACTTGTCCAAGCCGTAGTTCATTCGGACAGGTAGAAAGTGCGCGGATTTTGTAAACCTATCCACGATTACCCATATTCCATCGTGGCCTAGTCTTGTCTTCGGTAGACCCACTCAAAGTCCATGGATATGTTTTCCCACTTCCATTCTGGAATTTCTAGTGGTTGTAAC
>KQ989042.1:248895-261567 GCA_001598015.1 Dorcoceras hygrometricum | reverse complement strand
GTGGTGAACTGAAATTGGAAGGCTACACTGATTCTAGCTTCCAGTGTGATGTGGATGATTCGAAGTCAACCTCTGGATTTGTATTCATGCTCAATGGTGGTGCTGTCTCTTGGAAGAGTTCCAAGCAAGACACCATCGCGGATTCAACCACTGAGGCTGAGTACAGCATCAGCTGCTGCTAAGGAGGCGGTTTGGATAAGGAATTTCGTCCAAGAGTTGGGCGTCATTCCTAATGGAGTTGTTCCAGTCCCGGATATATGGATTGAAAGGACCGTACTGTACGCTAACCACGACCAACTGGTTCTTGCAGGCACTATCAGTGATACCTAGGGGATCATGGGGCGATGTTGCTAGATGCTCTTACCATGATCCGTTGGGCAAGTCCGGAATTGTGATTCCGGAGCCGCAATGATTGTGGGCCCACGGCTAGCTGTATCCCTGAACCATTGAGGGTCACACAAGTACTGGATTCGAGATTCCCGCACGGATACTCAGCTCAATGTGTTGAGCATGAGGAGAGGATTTTGGGGAGTGCGACTTCCTAAAAGTCAACAGGGGTCAAATCGGGATTTTCCGATGTTGAAGGGCAAAACGGTCATTTTGCACTGGGGTTCTGAAAAATGGTTTTTCAGATCATATAATTCAGTTTTGGAAACTGAGTCGATCCGTCCGATCTGATCGGCGATCGGAGTTACGATGAAGTCTCGGTGATGGAGATGAACCGAATGTTCATCCGTTGGACCCGGGCCCGTTGGACCGGATCCAAATCCATCACCAAGTCTACTTAATGTAGACTTAGACTAAATAACTCATAACACAACCTAACCCTAAACCTAGAGCAAGTGTGCGCCGCCCTCCCTCCTCTCCAAAAGCCGCCGCCACCGCCTCTCTTCGCCGGAAATTGTTCCGGCCAATCTTGACGAGGAGAATCCGTCCGCACCGATCTCGTCAGGCCTTCTAGTGCAGGCTGATGAAGGAGTCTCGTATCCGGTCGTGGACCTGATTGACGTAGTCTACCGCAATCTACCGTGAAGTGCCGGTTTCCTCGAGAAACTGGTCGGAGCCAGGCACGAGTTGCCAGCAAGGTAGTCATCTGAACACCCTATGAATGTCATAGATTGTTATTTGTAATTGAATTGTATTGATCGTCTCCCGGCAATTTTTGTTCTTCCGCTGCCTCTCCGGGAGGTGTGATCCGGATCCGCCGCGGTTCCCCAACATCTCTAAGGCACCTTATCGATTAGCTCCCACGGAGATGAAGGTGCCCAAGGAGAAGATTCAGGAGTTGCTCGACAGGGGGTTCCTTCGCCCTAGATTTTCACCATGGGGCGCACCAGTGTTGTTTGTTAAGAAGAAGGATGGTAGCATGAGATTTGGCATCGACTACCGGGAACTGAACCGAGTTACGGTGAAGAATAAGTACCCACTACCAAGTATTGAGGATTTATTTGATCAGTTGCAGGGAGCGGTATTCTCGAAGATTGATTTGAGATTAGGCTATCATCAGCTGAGAGTTAGAGAGGAGGACGTGTCCAAGACTGCTTTTAGGACACGCTACGGCCACTACGAGTTCTTGGTGATGCTGTTTGGCCTGACGAATGCCCCAGCAATTTTCATGGATCTGATGAATAGGTTATTCCGGCAGTATCTAGACCAGTTCATCATAGTTTTCATCAACTATATTCTAGTCTATTCGAGGAGCATAGGAAGCACTTGCAGACGGCTTTGCAGACTTTGAGGGAGCACCGATTGTATGCCAAGTTCAGCAAGTGCAAGTTCTGGCTGGAGCTGCTGGCATTCTTGGGTCACATTGTATCGAGAGATTGGATTTCAGTCGACCCATCGAAGGTGGAGGCAGTTCGGAACTAGGGGATTCCAAGTAACGCAGCGGAGATTCGTAGTTTCTTGGTCTTGTCAGGTTATTATCGCAAGTTTATCAAGAGCTTCTCTTCTATTTCGGAGTTTCTTGGTCTTGTCAGGTTATTATCGCAAGTTTATCAAGAGCTTCTCTTCTATTTCGGTGCCCTTGACAGCCCTGACCAAGAATAATGCAAAGTATGTGTGGAGTCCCGAGTGTCATAGGAGCTTTAATCAGCTGAAGGAGGCCCTTAATTTAGCACCAGTATTAGCTATGCCAGTGGACCACGAGGAGTTTTTGGTTTATACAGATGCTTCTCTGAGAGGTTTGAGTGCAGTTATGATGCAGGGTGGTAAGTTATTGCATATGCATCGAGTTAGTTGAAGAGTTATGAGCAGAACTATCTGACGCAAGATTTGGAGCTTGCAGCAATGGTGTTTGCGCTGAAGATATGGAGACACTATTTATACGACGAGAAGTGTCAGATATTCACCGACCACAAGAGCCTCAAGTACTTCTACACCCAGAAGGAGCTGAACATGAGGCAACGCAGATGGTTAGAGTTGGTGAAGGACTATGACTGTGACATTAGCTACCATCCGGGTAAGGCTAATGTAGTGGCGGACATTTTGAGCCGAAATACTGTAGTAGTGGCGTGTTTGTCTGTTGAGAGGCCACTACAGGCTTAGATTCAGAGATTCGGCCTAGAGTTCTATTCAGGAGGCTGTGCGCCGAGTTTAGCAGCGCTCACTATTCAGCCAACTCTTCGAGAGCGGCCGAGAGGGGCAGGCCTCCGATGAGCAGTTACAACAGTGGAGGAAGCGTGATGAGGACAGAGGACGAGGTTTATACACTATTGAGGATGGGATAGTCCGTTTCAGAAGTCGTATGTGGGTGCCGAGCACTGGACAGTTGAGAGCCGAGATCTTATCTGAGGCTCATGCATCGACGTACTCCATCAACCCAAGGAGTACGAAGATGTACAGAGATTTGCATACTTTGTACTGGTGGCCAGGTATGAAGAAGAACGTTGGGAGATTTGTATCTGAGTGCTTGACTTGTCAGTAGGTCAAGCAGAGCATCAGACCGGCAGGGTTGTTGCAGCCACTCCCTATTCCTGAGTGGAAGTGGGAGCATATTACGATGGATTTCGTGGTTGTATTGCCCGGGAGCCCCAGAGGGTACACGGCTATATGGGTGATTTTGGACAGACTCACCAAGTCAACGCATTTTTTACCCGTGAAGACTAATTTCACCCTGATGCAGTACGCATAGCTTTACATCCGAGAGGTGGTCAGACTGCATGGCATACCAGTCTCGATAGTGTCGGACAGAGACACGAGATTTACATCTGCGTTCTGGAGGAGCTTACATGCCGTTTTGGGGACTAAATTGTCATTCAGTACAGCTTTTCATCCGCAGACGGACGAACAGTCAGAGAGGGTCATTCAGATTTTGGAGGATTTGCTGAGAGCTTGTGTGATTGATTTCTAGGGTACTCGGGAGTCAAGATTGCCGTTGGTAGAGTTCACGTACAACAACATCTTTCAGGCATCGATTGGGATGGCTCCATATGAGGCGCTGTACGGGAGGAGATGCAGGTCTCCCGTGCACTGGGACGAGGTGGTGAGAGAGTGATTACTGTACCGGAGTTAGTGCATCAGACAGCAGAATTGTGACGAGGATTCGAGATAGGACGAGGACAGCCCAGAGTCGTCAGAAGAGTTATGCCGATAAGAGACGACGAGATCTAGAGCTAGCTGTGGGAGAGCATGTGTTTGTGAGGATATCGTCCATGAATGGCGTGATGCGCTTTGGCCGGAGAGGCAAGCTTAGCCCGAGGTTTATTGGTCCGTTCGAGATTTTGGAAAGGGTTGGTTCTTTGGTTTATCGAGTAGCGTTACCACCCAGCTTATCACAGTTCATAATGTTTTCCATATCTCGATGCTGCGGAAGTATGTTCCGAATCCGTCTCATGTGTTGGATTTTGAGCCGCTCCAGTTGGCACCAGATTTATCTTTTGAGGAGCGACCAGTGCAGATTCTAGCTAGGGAGGAGCGCAGGCTGAGAGCACGGAGTATTCCGATGGTCAAGGTCCGGTGGCAGAATCACTCGGAGGATGAAGCTACCTGGGAGACGTGCTACCTGGATTTAATTGGTACGTACTCAATTTCGGGGACGAAATTCCTATAAGGGGGATAGTTGTATCATCTAGAAATTCCTTACATAGAAATGAGTGCATGAGTAGGGGAAAAATAATTTTAGATGATTACATGCCATATTTTATGATTTATTTATGATTTTATGTTGCATGGTGTTGTTTTTTTTTTTTTACAGCCTGTTTGAGTTACGGACGCGTGGACGAGATTACGATCGGAATGAAAATAATTTGAGATTTTTAAGTTATGAGATTTTTAAGAATGTAATTATTTTATTTAAACAATTAATTATAGTAAAATTGGTTTTAAGTTATGAGATTTTTAAGAATGTAATTATTTTATTTTAAACAATAATTTATGAAAATTGGAGTTTTTATAATCAATTTGGAGGGGAACCCGTTTTTCGCCTATACGGGCTGTTTTATTGAGTTTTAAGGTGTTTTAAAATATGAGGTGGCCTTGATTTCGAAAATTTTTAATATTTAAAGCCAATTTATGAGTTTTAATTATCTTTTCAATTAATTGGAGGGGCAAGCATGTCATTTTTCTCCCTTTTTCTTAATTAAATCCACAGCGGTCATTTGTGGCACTCTTTATTTTTCATAACACCAAACTAAACAATTAACATAACCTCCAAATATAATCAGCCATCCCCTCCCTTCCCCTCAACCTCCACGTTTCGAAAATCTGCATTCGTTGGTGAATTTTGGTGATCCAAAGCCGATGGTGCCCCGATCTCGCGTCTGCAACGTCGGTAACTCGCAGATCTCTACTCCAACCAAATCAGGCATGTAATATCAACTCTTTTTCTCGCCATTTAAACTATATTAAACTGATTTTCATGAAAATTTGTTTGAAATTTATGTGATGAATTCATATCTACATATCCTTGATTGAGTTCATGCATGACACGAAATTGTCTTCATGTTTCTCGATTTATCTCATGTTGTTTCGGTTGTGAAAGGTCCAGGGGTCATGGCTCATGGCTAGGCTGTCAATTTAGGATCCTAGGGTGGCTTAGGAGTGGTCCAAAGTTTATAAATCGTGGTCGAACCAATGGGTTGGAGTGAAACACCATGCGCTGCAGGTTCCTGCGCTGCGCGGTGCGTCGCCTTTCCATGGCTTGTGCACCCTCGTGCGACCGTGGTTGGGGTGAAGGCTGGTCAGGTTAGGACCGGCTGTACCTGGAATTGGTCCAGCCGGCGGGGCTCCGGCCAGTGGTGGCCAGAGCAGAGAGAACGAATGTGAAGAGTGGCTGCTGGTCGCGCGGCTCCATGAGCCTGTGTGTGTGTTTCGGTCTAGGGTTTGATTTTTGAATTGGTTCGGTCTAATTGAACCAGTTTAACTGGTTTGGTTGGACCGGATCGGTTCATCAAGTCTCGAGTCAAATGTTTTAAAATCGGTCCAAGTTATTTTAATTATGGACCTGTTTTTTAAAATTTTAAGTCAAATGTCCAATTTTAAAGAAATTAGCCAGATGTTTCAAAATTGAGTCAAACCTTTAGAATAATTATATTTATGTTTATTTCTTAATTTTAAGTCAAAATTGGGGCCTTTGGAATTTTAATTGAGTCAAAATTGATTTCTGGATTTTAATTTGGTCAAAATCGGTCTTTTGGTCAAAATTGACTATTGGAGTCAAAATTGAAGTAAGTTGTCATTTTTCAAGTCAAAATCGATTTTAAAGTCAAGATTGATTTTAAATTAGTCAAAATTGATTTTTAATTAGTCAAATATACATTAACGGGCTAAGTTTTTAAACTAGCATAATTTTTCGAAAAAATTCATGCATCATGAATGTTTCATCGAATGTTAAAGGCATGTTCTTTTAAAAGACAAAGCCCGAGGGATTGAATGATTTGTGACAACTTATGATGAGGGGATGCGGGATACCGGGCACGTTGAACTTATGTTCATGTATTACGAGCTTACGGATCCATGTGTTGACATCATGGTGAAGTGCAGCATAGAGGTGTGACATATAGGGATCCCGAGGTAAGGTCGGGTGAACCACAACGCCGCGTACGTTGGTTTATAGATTGATCAATCGACTATGGTAACACTTCAGGATACGACTCATACGTTTTTCAAGTTATGCTATGTCATGCCTTATCTATGTATATGTTATGTATGATATGAAATGTATGAATCATGGTTTTAAGATCATGCACGCAATCATGTTTTAACGTTATTTTATACAAGTATATGCTGCCATGCGATTTTATTAGTATGTACTTTCTATAAGATAGAGCATGTTGAGCCTCTAGGCTCACTAGGTTTAAATTGTGCCGGTGATGATCCTGCTGAGTTTACCCCGACTGGCGGTGAGGACTTCTGAGCGTCTGCTGCAGCAGTACCCCGTGACCGCCTTTATGTTCCAGTTCTATTATGATGCATTTATCAAATTTTTGTTTTATACATGTTCACTTTCAGTATTTTTACTCGGTCGATTTTTATTCCGGTTGGATGTTTTAACTCTTTTAAATATTCCTTTATTTATGTTTGAAGTATGGGTGAGAAAATTATTTAGAAATATTTTAAAAGGAAACGAGCCATACTTTACGTTTATGTTTTTCCGCACACGTTTTAAAATAAAAAATTCTAGAGTCTGGTTTGTTTCAAGATCACACAGGGGTACACGTCTATTAGCTTACGCACGAGAACACAGCTTCAACAGCTCTCGGCAAACACCTAACCAAAGCTGCTAGAACAATTACATAGCTACCATCTGCTCAACCATACCTAAACAGCTCAGGGACAACTATATTGGAAACATATTTGGATGCTACCAACAACTCAACCCAAACCGATACCTCAAATAGGATAACCAGCTCTAATCAAAACTCAGAACAGGAAAAAATCACTTGCCCAAAGCTGCTTATGAACATAAGAACCACTGGCCAAAAATCACGAAGATATTCGAACCCTGCAACTACTTCGCGCTCCGTCAACTCGTCGACTAAAGTCTCCAAATTGGTGTCAATCAAAAGATCTTATGGAGACGAGCTCAGCGCCACCAATATTTCTCCAAACGGCGGCGTAAATCGACGACAATCGACAGATTTTTGTTCGGATGAACAGTAAGGGTTTGAGAAGCTCTCGAGAAGAAGATAAGAAATATCGGGTCTCAAATTTCTCTAAGTGTTGATCGACACTAGTATATAAATCTTCCAGTCAACGCTACAGTGAAAGTCAATTACTCAGGTCAAAGATGTTACCAGCACTCAGATCTTAGCGCTACATCAGATCTTGGCGCTAACTCAGATCTGACTTCTCTACGCTATACTAGCGCACGATCATCAAACAACGTTGCGTAGGAGTCCTGTTCAAAACAATAGATCACATGTACACATAGACCCACTCGCAAACATCCAGATCTGGTCAATCTGAAAACATCAAACCGTACCGGTCTACCCCAAACTCACGAACCGGACCGATCCACACAATACCGTTGAACAACACATAACTCTCCAAGTTGACGCGCAAATCTGCACACACCTGCTGAACAGATTTCACTTAACCAGCGTCAAATCTGGTAACACGATACAACGTTGCATTACCTCCTGCTCTAGGTTCAACTACTCAAAACGGTTCCCTCAGCTCAGAATCTCCAGAACATCTCAAATCTGATTCTCGCTAGCACTCACGCGGGAACCCCAATGGCTACTCGTCTCCAAGAGATTCACCTCAAATCTGATGTCTTACAGACATCCACTCCTGACAGACTCTCAAATCAAATGCAATACACAAAACAGATCATACTCGAATATGATCTACCCAAATCAGCTTACGGAAGTCGGATCTGTTCCAAACCACCCGATAGCGACCAACAACTCACATCTAATATGTTCTACATCAAATACTAATATCACAAACAGATTAACCAATTCTGTTGGATCTGTTTTACAGATCAGATTCTAAGTTTTGATTCACACAAAATCTGCTTCTATTGTACTAACGCTCTACATGACATGTGCAGCTTGCTAAGACTGGAGTAGAGGCAAAGATATCAAAACTGGAACAGTGAACAGAACAAGCTCAGCTGCAGACAAAAAGAAGCGCAGATATAGAAGATGCTCCAAAAGAAGATCAGCTTGAAGATGAGAACAAAGAAGCTGGTGAGGAGAAGGAGAGAGCTCTGTAGGAGCCGTGGAAGCAACCAGTTTAACAGAGAAACAAGCTGAGAAGCCTGAACCAGACAAATCACTTCTGGTCAAACAAAACAGTTTGAACAATCAAACGAAGACCAACTTAATTGGTTCAAACTGATTTGTTTCGTCTTGTCTACATCAGCCACAAGCAAACGGAGCTCGAAGTTAGCAAAGGCTACAAAAGCACCGATGAAAAGAGCTCAAGTCAAATAAATCCTGAAACGCATTAAAAGCCAAAGGACACAAAGTACATATGTGTCAGAAGACTTTTCAGAACGGATACAACTTTGTGCCCAACGGATAATTCCAGGCAGAGGCTTTATATATGGCGCAATAGAACAGAAGAAGAGGGCGCAAACAGAGAGAGTAATGTTGTGCTAAGTCCAGATAGAAAATCAAGAAACGCACAACATAGAACCTGGGAAGACAAAAAAAACTAGCTCGAACCAGGAGAAATTCCCAGGTTGTTATAGATTTAATCATTGAGAAACTGGGCTTACTCTGAAAATCTCACACAGAGGTCAGGAGAAGCTGTGGAGGAGGAATCTGGATCAAGTACGAAGAGAGATCTGATGTGAAGATAGATCTGATGTGCGAAGAGAGATCTGATGTGAAGGGAAATCTGTTCAGCTATGAGAGATCTGATGTGAAGATAGATCTGATGTGCGAAGAGAGATCTGATGTGAAGGGAAATCTGTTCAGCTATGAAGAGAAAGGCGAAGAAGTTGACAACAGAAATGAAGATTAACTGGAGCATAGAAGTCAACTGCTGAGCCTATTCAAATGTAAACATATCAGACTTATTCAGAAGACGACAAAAGCCTGCAAAGTAAGGGACACAAGGACAACTCTATCGGTACTTCACAGAACACCTTTCAACGGGAAGAAACTTGTGTCCAACGGATTAATTTGCACAGAGGCTATTTATTCAAGAAGGTTTGATGAAGACAATGATGCTGAAAAGAGAGAAAAACAGAGAGAAGATAGTGGGAAGAATCACAAAGAGGTGAAGCAGTCGGCCACCATGGAGAAGAAGATAAATGCAAGTGTCGACTGCTGAACTCAATCAGCTAGGAGGAAGATCTTCCCAGATGTGTGAGATTATATTTTCGAGAGTTGAGCGTTCACTGTAAATCTCACACACACAAAGATCCACTCACACATATATGAGAGATGTGTGAAATATAATAGTGAGTGAATCAAAACCAAAACCAAACACCAAATCCCGTCCAAGCACGAAGACGTTAAACTCTGTGTATGTAGCCTTTCTCACTGAGGCATAAAAGAAGTGATTGAGTGAACACAGCTGAGAGCTGGTGTAGATTCTAGGAGTTCAGATTTGGGCAGTGGATAAGTCCCAAATCTGATTGGGTCTTCGGATCAAAGACACCTTCCTGAAGAAGGAAGAAGGGGAGACGTAGGATGTTATATCCGAACTTCCAGGAACAAACATCTGGTCTTTTTATTTACAGCATTCCGCATTTACTGTTAGCACGCATCGCATATTGTTTAATATCTGTTTTAGCGAGTTTTAAAAGTAGAGTTCTTGGTATTTTAATGCCAATACAGATCTGTTCTCGGTGCTCATATATGTTCAAGGACACTGAGGTATTGCACCTCATTTTTGTCTGATCAGATCTCACGTCCCTTCGATTTGTTAGAGTGAGATCTGATCCTTTCCTAACAAGTGGTATCAGAGCAAGTTGTTCTTGAACGAGCATTTCTTTTAAAACGCATGTGCTATCTATTTTTAAAAGGTTTGAAAAGTTTTGAAAAGATTATTTTATGAAGAAGTGGTGAGAAATGATTTTTGAAATTCAGTTTTTTTTGTCGAGCTGACATAGAATGCGCGAGTTCTGTGTGGATGCCAAGATCTTATTTTGGTTGGACTGTTTTCAGCACATGGGACAAAATAAGAGAAATCAAAGAGAATCTGGTAGTTCAGTTATCGTTTTTATCCAAATCTGAATAAATTAAGGGATTCAGTAGCAGGTTTTTGTTTTGAAGCTAAAATTTATTTAAGTGCTCTGAAGAGTTTTCAAGATCTGTTTATGCGGAAAAATATCAGCTGGTGCTTTGTTTTAAAATGATTTAAGCTTACATTATAAAAGATAGGAAGAGTAAGGATTTTGGAATTGCAGAGCATTGTTCCAAAAGAACGTGTTGTAATATGTCTTCTGATGAGCTGACACAGATCTTGCGAGATTTGTGTGTATGCCAAGACCTTTAATTCTGTTATGGGACAGAGTTAAAGAGAAATGGAAGAGATTCTGTGAATTCCATTGTTATTTATCTTTTAATCTTTAGTAATTTGAGCAATATTGAAGTACCATCTCTTCATCTGTGCATATGATTGTTCCCAAATCTGTTTTCCTTTTCCAAAATCTTAAAACCCCTGCTGCCACAGATCTTACTGTGTTAGTGTAGGGAGAGTCTTTATTTTAAATATTTCGGGGAAGTACCAGATTTAGATCTTAAAACCCCTGCTGCCACAGATCTTACTGTGTTAGTGTAGGGAGAGCTTTATTTTAAATATTTCGGGGAAGACCAGATTTAGAACCCTTTTTGATTCCCACAAAAAGGGAGAGAATTTGTTAGATTATGCATTTGTTATTCCAAGTTTTGTGAAAATCAAAAAGGGAGAGATTGATGGATCTGTGTAAACACATCCAGATATGAGTTTCGAATTACACAAAACTTGTTATTGTGTTTCTAATGTTTCTACTAAGTGTACAGATGTCAGCTGGATTAGCAACGTAGGCAGAGGATAAGAGAATTGAAGATTTCAGCAGTCGTGACGTCATCCAAGTGTATTGAAGATTTCAGAAGTCGTGACGTCATTGAGAGTTTCACAGAAGATAAGAGAATTGAAGATTTCAGCAGTCGTGACGTCATCCAAACTTATTGAAGATTTCAGTAGTCGTGACGTCATCGAAAGCTGGGCAGCAACGAGATCTATCAGATCAGATACAGTAACTCAATCAGATCTGATACTGTAGCAGACCAAGAGCTGAAAATAGTAAATCGCGATTTCGGAGGCCTAAACCAAGGGATTTGGCCGAAAAGCGGCTTAGGTCAACAGCAAAGCTGTTGAGTCTTGCTCGTTGGACCGTTTCGGAGGGAATAGCACTGGTCTCATGCGAAATGTGAAGTCTGATCAGAGGTGAAGAGAAGAGCAGTTGAGTCAGATGTTGAAGACAAGAGATCTGGATCCAACTATGAACAGAAGAACGATTCAGATGTGAGGAGAAGTTGTGAAGGAAGAATCTGGATCAAGTGCGAAGAGAGATCTGATGTGCGAAGAGAGATCTGATGTGAAGGGAAGTCTGTTCAGCTATGAAGAGAATGGCTAAACAGTTGAAAATAGATATGAAGATTAACTGGAGCATTGAAGTCAACTGCTGAGCCTATTCAAATGTGAACATATCAAACTTATTCAGAAGACGACAAAAGCCTGCAGAAAGGGACACAAGGACAACTCTGTCGGTACTTTACAGAACAACTTTCAACGGGAAGAAACTTGTGTCCAACGGATTAATTTGCACAGAGGATATTTATTCAATAAGGATTGATGAAGATGATGATGCTGAAAAGAGAGAAAAACAGAGAGAAGATAGTGGGAAGAATCACAAAGAGGTGTAGCAGTCGACCACCATGGAGAAGAAGATAATTGCAAGTGTCGACTGCTGAACTCAATCAACTTTGAGGAAGCTCTTCCCATATGTGTGAGATTATATTTTCGATAGTTGAGTGTTCTCTGTAAATCCACATACACAAAGATCCACTCACACGTATATGAGAGATGTGCGAAATAGAATAGTGAGTGAATCAAAACCAAAACCAAACACCAAATCCCGTCCAAGCACGAAGATGTTAAACTCTGTGTATGTAGCCTTTCTCACTGAGGCATAAAAGAAGTGATTGAGTGAACACAGCTGAGAGCTGGTGTATATTTTAGGACTTCAGATTTGGGCAGTGGATAAGTCCCAATTCTGATTGGGTCTGCGGATCAAAGTATTCTAGTGGAACCTTCCTGAAGAAGGAAGAAGGGGAGACGTAGGATGTTATATCCGAACTTCCAGAAACAAACATCTGGTCTTTTTATTTACAGCTCGCAATTACTGTTAGCACGCATCGCATATTGTTTAATATCTGTTTTAGCGAGTTTTAAAATTAGAGTTCTTGGTATTTTAATGCCAATCCAGATCTGTCCTCGGTGCTCATATATGTTCAAGGACACTGAGGTATTGCACCTCATTTTTGTCTGATCAGATCTCACGTCTCTTAGATTTGTTAGAGTGAGATCTGATCCTTTCCTAACAAGTGGTATCAGAGCAGGTTGTTCTTGAAGGAGCATTTCTTTTAAAACGTATGTGCTATCTGTTTTTAAAAGGTTTGAAAGTTTTGAAAAGCTTATTTATGAATAAGTTGGTGAGAAAATGATTTTTGAACTTCAGTTTTTTACTTTTGTCGTAGCTAGACACAGTAATGCGACGAGTTCTGT
>KQ989042.1:237894-248496 GCA_001598015.1 Dorcoceras hygrometricum | reverse complement strand
TAATATGTCTTCTGATGAGCTGACACAGATCTTGCGAGATTTGTGTGTATGCGAAGACCTTTAATTCTGTCATGGGACAGAGTTAAAGAGAAATGGAAGAGATTCTGTGAATTCCAATGTTATTTATCTTTTAATCTTTAGTAATTTGAGCAATATTTAAGCACCATCTCTTCATCTGTGCATATGGTTGTAACCAAATCTGTTTTCCTTTTCCAAAATCTGAAAACCCCTGCTGCCACAGATCTTACTGTGTTAGTGTAGGGAGAGCTTTGTTTTAAATATTTCGGGGAAGACCAGATTTCGAACCCTTTTTTATTCCCACAAAAAGGGAGAGAATTTGTTAGATCATGCATTTGTTATTCCAGGTTTTGTGTAACTCAAAAAGGGAGAGATTGATGGATCTGTGTAAACAGATCCGAATCTGAGTTTCGAATTACACAAAACTTGTTATTGTGTTTCTAATATTTCTACTAAGTGTACAGATGTCAGCTGGATTAGCAACGTAGGTAGAGGATAAGAGAATTGAAGATTTCAGCAGTCGTGACATCATCCAAGTGTATTGAAAATTTCAGAAGTCTTGACGTCATTGAGAGTTTTGCAGAAGAAAAGAGAATTTAAGATTTCAGTAGTCGTGACGTCATCCAAGCTTATTGAAGATTTCAGCAGTCGTGATATCATCGAAAGCTGGGCAGCATTGAGATGTATCAGATCTGATACAGTAACTCAATCAGATCTGATACTGTAGAAGACCAAGAGCTGAAAATAGTAAATCGCGATTTCGGAGGCCTAAACGAAGGAATTTTGTCGAAAAGCAGCTTAGGTCAACAGAGAAGCTGTTGAGTCTTGCTCGTTGGACCGTTTCGGAGGGAATAGAACTGGTCTCATGCGAAAATGTGAAGTCTGATCAGAGGTGAAGAGAAGAGCAGTTGAGTCAGATGTTGAAGACAAGAGTTCTAGATCCAGCTATGAACAGAAGAACGATTCAGATGTGAGGAGAAGCTGTGAAGGAGGAATCTGGATCAAGTGCGAAGAGAGATCTGATGTGAAGAGAGATCTGATGTGCGAGAGAGATCTGATGTGAAGGGAAGTCTGTTCAGCTATGAAGAGAAAGGCAAAGCAGTTGACAACAGATATGAAGATTAACTGGAGCATAGAATTCAACTGCTGAGCCTATTCAAATGTGAACATATCAGACTTATTCAGAAGACGACAAAATACTGCAAAGTAAGGGACACAAGGACAACTCTGTCGTTACTTTACAGAACACCTTTCAATGGGAAGAAACTTGTGTCCAATCAATGGATTAAATTACACAGAGGCTAGTTATTCAAGAAGGTTTGATGAAGACGATGATGCTAAAAAGAGATAAAAAAAAAAAGAGAGAAGATAGTGGGAAGAATCACAAAAAGGTGAAGCAGTCGACCACCATGGAGAAGAAGATAATTGCAAGTGTCGACTGCTGAACTCAATCAGCTTTGAGGAAGCTCATCGCAGATGTGTGAGATTATATTTTCGAGAGTTGAGCGTTCACTGTAAATCTCAGACACACAAAGATTCACTCATACATATATGAGAAATGTGCGAAATAGTGAGTGAATCAAAACCAAAACCAAACACCAAATCCCGTCCAAGAACGAAGACGTTAAACTCTACGTATGTAGCTTTTCTCACTGAGGCATAAAAGAAGTGATTGAGTGAACACAGCTGAGAGCTGGTGTAGATTCTAGGAGTTCAGATTTGGGCAGTGGATAAATCCCAAATCTGATTGGGTCTGTGGATCAAAGTCTTCTAGTGGAACCTTCCTGAAGAAGGAAGAAGGGGAGACGTAGGATGTTATATCCGAACTTCCAGAAACAAACATCTGGTCTTATTATTTACAGCATTCCGCATTTACTGTTAGCACGCATTGCATATTTTTTAATATTTGTTTTAGCGAGTTTTAAAATTTGAGTTCAGTTCTGGATACTTCAGCTTGGTATTTTAATGCCAATCCAGATCTGTTCTCGGTGCTCATATATGTTCAAGGACACTGAGGTATTGCACCTCATTTTTGTCTGATCAGATCTCACGTCCCTTCGATTTGTTAGAGTGAGATCAGATCCTTTCCTAACAAGTGGTATCATAGCAGGTTGTTCTTGAACGAGCATTTATTTTAAAACGCATGTGCTATCTGTTTTTAAAAGGTTTGAAAACTTTTGAAAAGCTTATTTTATGAAGAAGTGGTGAGAAATGATTTTTGAACTTCAATTTTTTCTTTTGTCGAACTGAAATAGAATGCCCGAGTTCTGTGTGGATGCCAAGGTCTTATTTTGGTTGGGCTGTTTTGAGCACATGGGACAAAATAAGAGAAATGAAAGAGAATCTGGTAGTTCAGTTATCGTTTTTATCCAAATCTGAATAAATTAAGTGATTCAGTAGCACGTGTTCTGTATTGAAGCTAAAATTTATTTAATTTCTCTGAAGAGTTTTCAAGATCTGTTTATGTGGAAAAATATCAGCTGCTGCTTTGTTTTAAAATGATTTGAGCTTGCATTATAAAGATAGGGAGAGTAAGGATTTTGGAATTGCAGAGCATTGTTCCAAAAGAACGTGCAGTAATATGTCTTCTGAAGAGCTGACACAGATATTGCGAGATTTGTGTGTATGCCAAGACATTTAATTCTATTATGGGACAGAGTTAAAGAGAAATGGAAGAGATTCTGTGAATTCCATTGTTATTTATCTTTTAATCTTTAGTAATTTGAGCAATATTTAACCACCATCTCTTCATCTGTGCATATGGTTGTTCCCAAATCTGTTTTCCTTTTCCAAATCTGAAAAACACCGCTGCCACAGATCATACTGTGTTAGTGTAGGGAGAGCTTTGTTTTAAATATTTCGGGGAATACCAGATTTCGAACCCTTTTTGATTCCCACAAAAAGGGAGAGAATTTGTTAGATCATGCATTTGTTATTCCAAGTTTTGTGTAAATCAAAAAGGGAGAGATTGATGGATCTGTGTAAAGAGATCTAGATCTGAGTTTTGAATTACACAAAATTGGTTATAGTGTTTCTAATGTTTCTACTAAGTGTGCAGATGTCAGCAGGATGAGAAACGTAGGCAGAATATAAGAGAATTGAAGATTTAAGCAGCCGTGACTTCATCCAAGTGTATTGAAGATTTCAGAAGTCATGACGTCATTGAGAGTTTCACAGAAGATAAGAGAATTGAATATTTCAGTAGTCGTGACGTCATCAAAGCTTATTGAATATTTCTGCAGTCGTGACGTCATCGAAAACTGGGCAGCAGTGAGATGTATCAGATTTGATACAGTAACTCAATCAGATCTGATACTATAGCATACCAAGAATTGAAAATAGTAAATCGTGATTTCGGAGGCCTAAGCGAAGGAATTTGGCCAAAAAGAGGCTTAGGTCAACAGCAAAGCTGTTGAGTGTTGCTCGTTGGGCCGTTTCGGAGGGAATAGCACTGGTCTCATGCGAAAATGTGAAGTCAGATCAGAGGTGAAGACAAGAGTAGTTGAGTCAGATGTTGAAGACAAGAGATCTGGATCCAGCTATGAACAGAAGAATGATTCAGATGTTAGGAGAAGCTGTGAAGGAGGAATCTGGATCAAGTGCGAATAGAGATTCTATGTGAAGAGAGATCTGATGTGCGAAGAGAGATCTGATGTGAAGGGAAGTATGTTCAGCTATGAATAGAAAGGCTAAGCAGTTGACAACAGATATGAAGATTAACTGGAGCATAGAAGTCAACTGCTGAGCGTATTCAAATGTGAACATATCAGACTTATTCAGAAGACGACAAAAGCCTGCAAAGTAAGGGACACAAAGACAACTCTATCGGTACTTTACAGAACACCTTTCAACGGGAAGAAACTTGTGTCCAATGGATTATTTTGCACAGAGGATATTTATTCGAGAAGGATTGATGAACACGATGATGCTGAAAAGAGAGAAAAACAGAGAGAAGATAGTGGGAATCACAAAGAGGTGAAGCAGTCGACCACCATGGAGAAGAAGATAATTGCAAGTGTCGACTGCTGAACTCAATCAGATTTGAGGAAGTTCCTCCCAGTTGTGTGAGATTATATTTTCGAGAGTTGAGCATTCACTGTAAATCTCACACACACAAAGATCCACTAACACATATATGAGAGATGTGCGAAATAGAATAGTGAGTGAATCAAAACCAAAACCCAACACCAAATCCCTTCCAAGCACGAAGACGTTAAACTCTGTGTATGTAGCATTTCTCACTGAGGCATAAAAAAGCAATTGAGTGAACACAGCTGAGAGCTAGTGTAGATTCTAGGAGTTCAGATTTGGGCAGTGGATAAGTCCCAAATATGATTGGGTCTGCGAATCAAAGTCTTCTAGTGGAACCTTCCTGAAGAAGGAAGAATGTGAGACGTAGGATGTTATATTCAAACTTCCAGAAACAAACATCGGTCTTTTTATTTACAGCATTCTGCATTTACTGTTAGCACGCATCGCATATTGTTTAATATCTGTTTAGCGAGTTTTAAAATTAGAGTTCTTGGTATTTTAATGCCAATCCAGATCTGTTCTCGGTGCTCATATATGTTCAAGGACACTGAGGTATTGCACCTCATTTTTGTCAGATCAGCTCTCACGTCCCTTCGATTTGTTAGAGTGAGATCTGATCCTTTCTTAAACGAGCATTTCTTTTAAAACGCATGTGCTATCTGTTTTTAAAAGGTTTGAAAAGTTTTGAAAAGCTTATTTTATGAAGAAGTGGTGAGAAATGATTTTTAAAATTAAGTTTTTTCTTTTGTCGAGCTGACACAAAATGCGCGAGTTCTGTGTGGATGCCAAGATCTTATTTTGGTTGGGCTGTTTTCAGCACATGGGACAAAATAAGAGAAATGAAAGAGAATCTGGAAGTTCAGTTATCGTTTTTATCCAAATCTGAATAAATTAAATGATTCAGTAGCACATTTCTGTTTTGAAGCTAAAATTTATATAATTGCTCTAAAGAGTTTTCACGATCTGTTTATGCGGAAAAATATCAGCTGGTGCTTTGTTTTAAAATGATTTGAGCTTAAATTATAAAATATAGGGCGAGTAATGATTTTGGAATTGCAGAGAATTGTTCCAAAAGAACATGAAGTACTATGTCTTCTGATGAGCTGACACAGATCTTGAGAGATTTCTGTGTATGCCAAGACCTTTAATTCTGTTATGGGACAGATTTAAAGAGAAATGGAAGAGATTCTTTGAATTCCATTGTTATTTATCTTTTAATCTTTAGTAATTTGAGCAATATTTAAGCACCATCTCTTCATCTGTGCATAAGGTTGTAACCAAATCTGTTTTCCTTTTCCAAAATCTGAAAACCCATGCTGCCACAGATCTTACTGCGTTAGTGTAGGGAGAGCTTTGTTTTAAATATTTCGGGGAAGACCAGATTTCGAACCCTTTTTTATTCCCACAAAAACGGAAAGAATTTGTTAGATCATGCATTTGTTATTACAAGTTTTGTGTAAATCAAAAAGGGAGAGATTGATGCACAGATCGAGATCTGAGTTTTGAATTACACAAAACTTGTTATTGTGTTTCTAATGTTTCTACTAAGTGTACAAATCTCAGCTGGATTAGCAACGTAGGCAGAAGATAAGAGAATTGAAGATTTCAGCAGTCGTGACGTCATCCAATTGTATTGAAGATTTCAGAAGTCGTGACGTCATTGAGAGTTTCGCTGAAGATAAGAGAATTGAAGATTTCAGCAGTCGTGACGTCATCCAAGCTTATTCAAATTTTCAGCAGTCGTGACGTCATCGAAAGCTGGGCAACAGTGAGATGTATCAGATCTGATACAGTAACTCAATCAGATCTGATACTGTAGCATACCAAGAGCTGAAATTAGTAAATCACGATTTCGGAGGCCTAAATGAAGGAATTTGAACGAAAAGCGGCTTAGGTCAATAGAAAACCTGTTGAGTCTTTCTCGTTGGACCGTTTCGGAGGGAATAACACTGGTCTCATGCGAAAATGTGAAGTCTAATCAGAGGTGAATAGGAGAGCAGTTGAGTCAGACGTTGAAGACAAGAGATCTGGATCCAGCTATGAACAGAAGAACGATTCAGATGTGAGGAGAAGCTATGAAGGAGGAATCTGGATCAAGTGCGAAGAAAGATCTGATGTGAAGAGAGATCTGGTGTGCGAAGAGAGATCTGATGTGAAGGGAAGTCTGTTCAGCTATGAAGAGAAAGGCGAAGCAGTTGACAACATATATGAAGATTAACTGGAGCTTAGAAGTCAATTGCTGAGCCTATTCAAATGTGAACATAGCAGACTTATTCAGAAGACGACAAAAACCTGCAAAGTAGGGACACAAGGACAACTCTGTCGGTACTTTACAGAACACCTTTCAACGGGAAGAAACTTGTGTCCAACGGATTAAATTGCACAGAAGCTATTTATTTAAGAAGGTTTGATGAAGACGATGATGTTGAGAGAGAAAAACAGAGAGAAGATAGTGGGAAGAATCACAAAGAGGTGAAGCAGTCGACCACCATGGAAAAGAAGATAATTGCAAGTGTCGACTGCTGAACTCAATCAGCTTTGAGGAAGCTCCTCCCAGATGTGTGAGATTATATTTTCGAGAGTTGAGTGTTCACTGTAAATCTCACACACACAAAGATCCACTCACACATATATGAGAGATGTGCGAAAAAGAATAGTGAGTGAATCAAAACCAAAACCAAACACCAAATCCCGTCCAAGCACGAAGACGTTAAACTCTGTGTATGTAGCCTTTCTCACTGAGGCATAAAAGAAGTGATTGAGTGAACACAGCTGAGAGCTGGTGTAGATTCTAGGAGTTCAGATTTGGACAGTGGATAAGTCCCAAATCTGATTGGGTCTGCGGATCAAGGTCTTCTAGTGGAACCTTCCTGAAGAAGGAAGAAGGGGAGACGTAGGATGTTATATCCGAACTTCCAGAAACAAACATCTGGTCTTTTTATTTACAGCATTCAGCATTTATTGTTAGCACGCATTGCATATTGTTTAATATCTGTTTTAGCGAGTTTTCAAATTAGAGTTCAGTTCTGGATACTTTCGCTTGGTATTTTAATGCCAATCCAGATCTGTTCTCGGTGCTCATATATGTTCAAGGACACTGTGGTATTGCACCTCATTTTTGTCTAATCAGATATCACGTCTCTTCGATTTGTTAGAGTGAGATCTGATCCTTTCCTAACAAGTGGTATCAGAGCAGGTTGTTCTTGAACGAGCATTTCTTTTAAAACGCATGTGCTATCTGTTTTTAAAAGGTTTGAAAAGTTTTGAAAAGCTTATTTTATTAAGAAGTGGTGAGAAATGAATTTTGAACTTCAGTTTTTTCTTTTGTCGAGCTGACACAGAATGCGCGAGTTCTGTGTGGATGCCAGGATCTTATTTTGGTTGGGCTGTTTTCAGCTCGTGGGACAAAATAAGAGAAATGAAAGAGAATCTGGTAGTTCAGTTATCGTTTTTATCCAAATCTGATTAAATTAAGTGATTCAGTAGCACGTGTTCTGTTTTGAAGCTAAAATTTATTTAAGTGCTTTGAAGAGTTTTCAAGATCTGTTATGCGGAAAAATATCAGCTGGTGCTTTGTTTTAAAATGATTTGAGCTTACATTATAAAAGATAGGGAGGGTAATGATTTTGGAATTTCAGAGCATTGTTCCAAAAGAACGTGCAGTAATATGTCTTCTGATGAGCTGACACAGATCTTGCGATATTTGTGTGTATGCCAAGACCTTTAATTCTGTTATGGGACAGAGTTAACGAGAAATGGAAGAGATTCTGTGAATTCCATTGTTATTTATCTTTTAAGTTTTAGTAATTTGAGCAATATTTAAGCACCATCTCTTCATCTGTGCATATGGTTGTTCCCAAATCTGTTTTCCTTTTCCAAAATCTGAAAACCACTGCTGCCACAGATCTTACTATGTTAGGGTAGGGAGAGCTTTGTTTTAAATATTTCGGGGAAGACCAGATTTCGAACCTTTTTTGATTCCCACAAAAAGGGAGTGAATTTGTTAGATCATGCATTTGTTATTCCAAGTTTTGTGTAAATAAAAAAGGGAGAGATTGTTACACAGATCAAGATGTGAGTTTTGAATTACACAAAACTTGTTATTGTGTTTCTAATGTTTCTACTAAGTGTGCAGATGTCAGCTGGATTAGCAACGTAGGCATAAGACAAGAGAATTGAAGATTTCAGCAGTCGTGACGTCATCCAAGTGTATTGAATATTTCAGAAGTCGTGACGTCATTGAGAGTTTCGCAGAAGATAAGAGAATTGAAGATTTCAGCAGTCGTGACTTCATCCAAGCTTATTGAAGATTTCAACAGTCGTGACGTCATCGAAAGCTGTGCAGCAGTTAGATGTATCAGATCTGATACAGTAACTCAATCAGATCTGATACTGTAGCAGACCAAGAGCTGAAAATAGTAACTCGCGATTTCGAAGGCCTAAACGAAGGAATTTGGCCGAAAAGCGGCTTAGGTCAACAGCAAAGCTGTTGAGTCTTGCTCGTTGGACCATTTCGGGGGGATAGCACTGGTCTCAAGATTTCAGCAGTCGTGACTTCATCCAAGCTTATTGAAGATTTCAACAGTCGTGACGTCATCGAAAGCTGTGCAGCAGTTAGATGTATCAGATCTGATACAGTAACTCAATCAGATCTGATACTGTAGCAGACCAAGAGCTGAAAATAGTAACTCGCGATTTCGAAGGCCTAAACGAAGGAATTTGGCCGAAAAGCGGCTTAGGTCAACAGCAAAGCTGTTGAGTCTTGCTCGTTGGACCATTTCGGGGGGAATAGCACTGGTCTCATGCGAAAACGTGAAGTCTGATCAGAGGTGAAGACAAGAGCAGTTGAGTCAGATGTTGAAGACAAGAGATCTGGATCCAGCTATGAACAGAAGAACGATTCAGATGTTAGGAGAAGCTGTGAAGGAAGAATCTGGATCAAGTGCGAAGAGAGATCTGATGTGAAGAGAGATCTGATGTGCGAAGAGACATCTGATGTGAAGGGAAGTCTGTTAAGCTATGAAGAGAAACGCGAAGCAGTTGACAAAAGATATGAAGATTAACTGGAGCATAGAAGTCAACTGCTGAGCCTATTCAAATGTGAACATATCAGACTTATTCAGAAGACGACAAAAGCCTGCAAAGTAAGGGACACAAGGACAACTCTGTCGGTACTTTACAGAACACCTTTCAACGGGAAGAAACTTGTGTCCAACGGATTAATTTGCACAGAGGCTATTTATTCAAGAAGTTTTGATGAAGACGATGATGCTGAAAGGAGAGAAAAACAGAGAGAAGATAGTGGGAAGAATAACAAAGAGGTGAAGCAGTCGGCCACCATGGAGAAGAAGATAATTGCAAGTGTCGACTGCTGAAATCAATCAGCTTTGAGGAAGCTCCTCCCAGATGTGTGAGATTATATTTTTGAGAGTTTAGCGTTCACTGTAAATCTCACACACACAAAGATCCACTCACACATATATGAGAGATGTGCCAAATAGAATAGTGAGTGAATCAAAACCAAAACCAAACACCAAATCCCGTCCAAGCACGAAGACGTTAAACTCTGTGTATGTAGCCTTTCTCACTGAGGCATGAAAGAAGTGATTGAGTGAACACAACTGAGAGCTGGTGTAGATTCTAGGAGTTCAGATTTGGGCAGTGGATAAGTTCCAAATCTGATTGGATCTGCGGATCAAAGTCTTCTTGTGGAACCTTCCTGAAGAAGGAAGAAGGGGAGACGTAGGATGTTATATCCGAACTTCCAGAAACAAACAGCTGGTCTTTTTATTTACAGAATTCCGCATTTACTATTAGCACGCATGGCATATTGTTTAATATCTGTTTTAGCGAGTTTTAAAATTAGAGTTCAGTTCTGGATATTTCCGCTTGGTATTTTAATGCCAATCTAGATCTGTTCTCGGTGCTCATTGTTGGGATTGGTCCGGATCCGCACCCCGGCAGGCAGCGGAAGAACAAAAATTTTACCGGGATGCGATCAATACGAATAATCAAAACAGATCTACGTATCAACATACATAGGGTGTTTAGCAAGTCACCTGTCTGGCACTTGTGCCTGGCTCCAACCGGTGTTTCAAGAACCCGGCGCTTCTCGGTTGATTGCGGTAGATTCGTCAATCCGGTACACGACCAGACTCGAGGCTCCTTCGTCAGACTGCACTAGAAGTCCTGACGAGATCAGCACGATCGGATTCTCCACGAAAAACTAGGCCGGAACGAATTCCGGCGAAGTTGCGGCGACGGCGGCGGCGCACGGCGGCGGCGGCGACGGCGTGGGAGAAGAGGGAGGCGGCGCCTTTTGGTGATTAGGGTTTTGTGTAATGTTGTTGTCTTAGGTTTTTGTCTCTTAATCTCACTTAAGTAGACTAAGTGTTGGACTTGGCCCGGCCCAACGGGCCCGGGTCCAACGAGGAACATTCAGTTCATCTCCAACACTGAGACTTCACCGTAACTCCGATCGCCGATCAGACCGGACCGATCGACTCAGTTTCCAAAACTGAATGTTATGATGTGAAAAACAATTTTTCAGAT
>KQ989042.1:189865-215556 GCA_001598015.1 Dorcoceras hygrometricum | reverse complement strand
TGAATCTGTACAAGGTAGCTAATATCTTAGCTCAAACCTAACATTCCCTCTCAAATACCTACGGCCAGAGCTAACCTCAAGCTCCAAATATTCACGCAGGTACTAACATACCAGAACAAAGCTCAAATCAACGAAAGAAAACTCACCCAAAGCTCACGCTAGGAAGAGTATGCGCGCAACCTACTGCCCGAACTCAACAGCTTCGCACTCTTGTCTCAGATCAAAACAGCCTCCAAGGTTGGTATTAAAAGAAAGGTCTTTTCAAGAGGTTTCCAACGCTACCAAGAAATCGAAAAACGGAGGTCGGAATCAACGGGAAATCGCGATAGAAAGTGACGGTGAACAGTAGCTATTTCGAGGGTTTCGAGTTTGAGGATAAGAAATATCAGGTCTGGAATGCTCTAAGTGTACCTCAACACTTATATTTATATCCTCTATTCAATAAGCTACAAAACAAGTCAAACACCGACAAAAAAAGAGTCCTACAACTCAAAATATCGTAAAACAGATTTCTCGAACAAAGCAAAGGCAAAACAGACTTCACGCTACACAATTTCTCTCGCCAAATCTCGCGCAAGCATAAAACGGCAGCGTTTCACCAAAACAGATCCCAGCGCTAAAGTTGCTCTCGCGCGCACTCCAAAACGACGGCGTATAGGCACCAGATCTCAGCGCTCAAACTCAAACAGATCTCAGTGCTAAAACACGCGCAAATGCACCAAACGACGTCGCATGAGCAAAAACAGATCCCTCACGCGAAACCAGATCTCTCGCTTGGCAACGCACAACAAAACGACGCCGTAACGAGACCAGATCCCTCGAATGAACACGATCACGTTCTTGCTTGAGATTTGCTTACGTCACCCATGAGAATTGCTGACGTCACCAGATCCGAAATCACGAAGAACAACAAAAACATTTCCACGCCATTCTCGACAACCAGATCTCTCCAAAACGACACCGTTTTATCCAAATTCACGGTGCTTTTCGAAACGCTAAGGAGAAACAGATCTCATTCAAAATTCCAATAATACACGACCAGATCTCGGGAAAGCAGATCTCTCAAACCATTCGAACAGATTTCACCAAAATTCGAAATTCCAGAAATCTAAATTCTTAATTATCGCGACTAATCTAACTCAAAATCCGATTAATCACTAATTAGAAATCTGAATCCTCACATATCAGATCTGATACAGTAACTCAATCAGATATGATACTGTAGCAGACCAAGAGCTGAAAATAGTAAATCGTGATTTCGGAGGCCTAAACAAAGGAATTTGGCCGAAAAGTGGCTT
The DNA here is from genome assembly GCA_001598015.1 of Dorcoceras hygrometricum. NCBI lineage: Eukaryota > Viridiplantae > Streptophyta > Magnoliopsida > Lamiales > Gesneriaceae > Dorcoceras > Dorcoceras hygrometricum. The sequence continues at coordinate 214,258 of KQ989042.1, read as the reverse complement.
AGGTCAACAGCGAAGCTGTTGAGTCTTGCTCTTTGGACCGTTTCGGAGGGAATAGCACTGGTCTCATGCGAAAATGTGAAGTCTGATCAGAGGTAAAGACAAGAGCAGTTGAATCAGATGTTGAAGACAAGAGATCTGGATCCAGCTATGAACAGAAGAACGATTCAGATGTGAGGAGAAGCTGTGAAGGAGGAATCTGGATCAAGTGCGAAGCAAGATCTGATGTGAAGAGAGATCTGATGTGAAGGGAAGTCTGTTCAGCTATGAAGAGAAAGGCGAAGAAGTTGACAATAGATATGAAGATGAACTGGAGCATGGAAGTCAACTGCTGAGCCTATTCAAATGTGAACATATCAGACTTATTCAGAAGACGACAAAAGCCTGCAAAGTAAGGGACACAAGGACAACTCTGTCGGTACTTTACAGACCACCTTTCAACGGGAAGATTTTTTTGTGTCCAACGGATTAATTTAAAAGAGGCTATTTATTCAAGAAGGATTGATGAAGACGATGATGCTGAAAAGAGAGAAAAACAGAGAGAAGATAGTGGGAAGAATCACAAAGAGGTGAAGCAGTCGACAACCATGGAGAAGAAGATAATTGCAAGTGTCGACTGCTGAACTCAATCAGCTTTGAGGAAGCTCTTCCCAGATGTGTGAGATTATATTTTCGAGAGTTGAGCGTTCACTGTAAATCTCTAACACACAAAGATCCACTCACACATATATGAGAGATGTGCGAAATAGAATAGTGAATGAATCAAAACCAAAACCAAACACCAAATCCCATCCATGCACGAATACATTAAAATCTATGTATGTAGCCTTTCTGAGGCATAAAAGAAGTGATTGAGTGAACACAGCTGATGGAGAAGAAGATAATTGCAAGTGTCGACTGCTGAACTCAATCAGCTTTGAGGAAGCTCTTCCCAGATGTGTGAGATTATATTTTCGAGAGTTGAGCGTTCACTGTAAATCTCTAACACACAAAGATCCACTCACACATATATGAGAGATGTGCGAAATAGAATAGTGAATGAATCAAAACCAAAACCAAACACCAAATCCCATCCATGCACGAATACATTAAAATCTATGTATGTAGCCTTTCTGAGGCATAAAAGAAGTGATTGAGTGAACACAGCTGAGAGCTAGTGTAGATTCTAGGAGTTCATATTTGGGCAGTGGATAAGTCCCAAATATGATTGGGTCTGCGGATCAAAGTCTTCTAGTGGAACCTTCCTGAAGAAGGAAGAATGGGAGACGTAGGATGTTATATCCGAACTTCCAGAAACAAACAGCTGCTCTTTTTATTTACAGCATTCCGCATTTACTGTTAGCACATGTGAGGATTGAGAAATTCGAATAGTGATTAATCAGTTTTGCTTAGGATTAGTCACGAGATTTTATGGATTTAGAATTTCAGATTTTGAGGAATTGTAGTGAAGTTTGGTTTGTGAAGTTCAGCAGTTGCATTTTGCTAGTGGTAAATGATACCGGTAGTGTTTCAGCTGTAAGGTTTATCGCTGGGAGAAGTAAAGCCAGCAGCGTTTTTATGCGAAGGCTTGCGGGAAATTCAGCTGTTGGTTTTTCAGTAGTAGCGTGATCAGTTGTGAGCTATTACGTGAGGAAGTCAGTAGTGAGTTGCATGAGCATTCAGCTGTTGGTATTTCAGCAGTGGCGTAATCAGATGTCAACGCTAGTCAACTCAGCAGTGAGTGTATAGCGGGAAGCAGCAGTTAGCGTTAACGCGCGTGCGAGCTGCTGTCAAGTGTTGGTCAACAGCTGATTTGACTGCTGATGTTCTAGCGCTAATCAGCCGTTGCCTTTGCGAGGGATCTGATTCAGTCGAGTGATCAGCTATTGGTTTGAGTGACCAGCTGCTGGTAGTGAGGCGATGTCATTTTACCTTTGTGAGCGGGAACCCTGATACGTCGTCGTTTGAGTTATTTAGTGTTTCAGCTGTTGGCTGTTTTGAGAGGGATCTTTCATCAGCTGTTGAAGCGCTGCGGCGTCGTTTTTTTTATTAGTCTGTGCGATGTCGTTTTGATGTCCCGTTGTGTAGTGCAACATCTGATTGTATCAACTGATTCGGTTGAAGGGAAACGCTAGTTTCAGTCGTAAGACTCCTACTGTAGCGCCTGATTTTGTGAACAGCAGCTGTTGTAGTGGAGATATATAGATATGTGTTGAGTGACACTTAGAATTATTTAGAGCCCGACATTTCTTATCTCCATCTTCAAACCCTCGATAGCTACTGTTCACCCAAACATTTCTTCCCTAGATTTCTGTCGATTCTAGCCGTTGTTTTGAACGAGATTGGTGCCTCTGGATTCTCCTTGAGTTGCTCTTTCGATTGCTACCCATTTGAGGCTGTAGTTCGACCTTGGAGAGGATCGCGAAGTAGCAGTGTTGTTCGATTATCTTTGCCAAGTGAAATCCGAGACTTCTTCAACTCTCTTTAGCTTTTGGGTAAGAATTTCCTGCTGTTCTAAGCTTAGTATTAGCTGCTAGTACTTTATTTAGAGGTAGAACCAGAGTAGGTTCTTGGCGGTAGGAAATTTTGTGTAGAGGATCAGATTTGAGCTAAAATATTAGATGCCTTGTACAGATTCAGCTTCCAGGAAGTGCCTGCTGTGTTGGGCGTGACCAGCGAGGGGCAGATTTGTGCAGGTGGAGTTGTGCCGTGCCTTGAGAAATCTGTTGAGGTAGATTTAAGTTATTAGAGGTACGAATTGAGCATATCTAACAGTTTTGAGCGTGGACATGGCTATATTTCATGTTATGAAATCTGTTTGACTGCTTTTGTGTGTTTACGTGAAGCAGACTTGATGAATTGATTGATTGTATGTTCTGTTTTATGTAAATTGTGCATGTAGAAATCAGATATGAATTTCTTGACATTCATGCATACATCTTGAGCCAGATTGATTGATTGAGAGCCACGTTCTGACTGGCCGACATATGTGTCGTGCTCGAAAAGTCCACGCTATCATCGAGTGGTGACTGCCGGATTCGAGTGTCTACCACCGACCTGTGATGGGCTGAAGCACCCCGAAGATCACGGACCAATGATTTCTCCGGTTGATACGCTGTGTGGGTATAGAGGCTCGACTTGAGTTGATTTGCCAGTTGATAAACTGGTCTTGATTACCGATTCCTTGACAGCCTCATGCATTTCATAACCTGATTTATAGCATCTTGCATGATTTGCTGGTTATAGATGGCTCTTCGTACTGAGGCTTGACCTCGTATTTCTTTTCCTGCTTTTGTGTCTTTTGGGTTTGTGTTACCCATTTGCAGGATCTACAGGTAACCAAGCTGGACCGAGTGGAGCGCCAGCTGGTCGATCCCCATTCCCTTGAGTCCCAGTTATATATTGTATTATGTATTGAACCAGGGAATGCCTTGTGTTTTTATGTATTGGGGATCTGTATCTGATTTGATATTTGATATTACCTGTTTTGCGTATGAGTTTGATTTAACTTGTACTTTGATTATGGGTATTTTTAATGATGATCTGAGTTCAGGCCCAAATTATTTCGAAAAATTTTTAAGCGCTGTTTTACGCTTCCGTCATTATGTGCTTAATTGTGCGGTAATCTTTGTTGATTAGCACGGAGCCTGACATTTTTGGTATCAGAGCTTAAACTGGGATAAGCTCGATTTCCTTTGATTCACACTCGAGTCTAGGCACAGAGTTTTGATTTGATTTTGATTGACTCTGCGACTTACGTGATTATAGTATCTGTCTCTTTGATATCTGCTTTTAGTCTTACCCTGAGATTGTTTAGATTCCACCGAGGAGAGGTATAGGTAGGACTACTAGACGTACCGCAGAGGAGTCTAGGGCCTTGGATAGTAATGATGGCAATCAGCAGGTTGAGGATGTTACGAGACAGATAGGCGAAATTGAGCTAGTCTTAGCTAGGTTCCAGCGGACGAACCCTTCGACTGTTGCTGCTGCTGAGGGTGGTGCGTTGGCCGAGAGTTGGCTAGTGCATATGGAGGAGCTGTTTGATACTTTGGAGTACACTCCTGAGAAGAAATTAAAGCTGGCGGTGTTGCAAATGAGGGATAATGCGCAGCGCTGAAGGAGAGGTACTTCCCGTATTTACGTGAGAGTGGGGCTGTGATTACTTGGGAGAGCTTCTGTGTGCGTTCCGACAGGAGTATACCCCGGAGTCCTACTACAACAGTCACGAGTGGGAGTTTGATAATCTGAAGCAAGGGACGATGAAGGTGGCCGAGTATGCCAGGCAGTTTTCTTCGCTTCTGATGTATGTGCCACACGTAGCCAACCAGGAGAGGACGAAGAGGAACAAGTTCATGAAGGGACTGAGGCCTGATTTGTTCCGGATGGTGTTGTCTGGATCCCCTGCGACGTATGTTGACGCTGTGAATCGAGCGATTGACATTGAGGAGAGTTTGTTTGAGGCAGAGGCTCCGGTTCAGCCGACGTCTGGACGTGCTTTTCAGCCGGTGCAGAGTATGTCGCAATTGTTCCAATATCCTCAAGGGTCGCAGCAATCGAATCGCCAACAGTTTAGACCTTGAGGTAAGCAGTTCAAGAAGAAGGCAAATTTGAGTTCCTCTGGTTCTGTGAGTTCTGGTAGCAGTGGTTCTGGTAGTATGTCTTGTGGATAGTGCGGAGGGAAGCATCTGACTTCGCAGTGTCGTGGAGTTCAGGGGTCTTGCCGTAACTGCGGACAGCCTGGACACTATGTTAGAGTGTGTCCTTTGTTGAGGGGACAGACTTCGGTTCCTTCACAGCAGGGTTCGGCTGGTGGTTCTTCACAGAGATTTGTAGTTTCCTGTTCCGACCCAGAGATCTGGATTTCAACCCCATGAACCGTATAGGTTTGGAGGATCTTCTAGACCTCAGTTTCAGATACTGCAGCAGGCTCGGGTGAATGCCTTGTTGGGGGAGCAGGCTGAGGAGACACCTGGTATGTTTATCGCAGGTACATGTTCTATCTTTGATTTTCGTGCGAGAATTTTAATTGATACAGGAGCGTCACACTCCTTTGTTTCCCGTAACTGCGGACAGCCTGGACACTATGTTAGAGTGTGTCCTTTGTTGAGGGGACAGACTTCGGTTCCTTCACTAGCAGGGTTCGGCTGGTGGTTCTTCACAGAGATTTGTAGTTTCCTGTTCCGACCCAGAGATCTGGATTTCAACCCCATGAACCGTATAGGTTTGGAGGATCTTCTAGACCTCAGTTTCAGATACTGCAGCAGGCTCGGGTGAATGCCTTGTTGGGGGAGCAGGCTGAGGAGACACCTGGTATGTTTATCGCAGGTACATGTTCTATCTTTGATTTTCGTGCGAGAATTTTAATTGATACAGGAGCGTCACACTCCTTTGTTTCTGCATGGTTTGTGCATGAGTGTGGGTTGAGAGTTACCCCACTGTGTGATGTCGTATCTGTATCTACTCCTGCTGGTGTGTGGGTGATGTCCCGTGAGATCGTGGTGGATAGTGTGATTCAATATGATCAGAACGTGCTAGTGGCGAATCTGATTGTCTTGGAGATGAGGGATTTTGATTGCATCTTGGGAATGGATGTATTGTCTAGCTATAAGGCTACTGTTGACTGTTTCCATGGTGTGATAAGATTTCGCCCCGATTCGGGTGAGAAGTGGGATTTCTACGGCACGGATTCGAGGTTGAAGATTCCACTGGTGTCTGCCATGGAGATGTTTAGTCTGTTATCGCTGGATAATGCTGGATTTATGATCTATGCGCTTGACGTTTCCCAAGAGTCACGATTGGAGTTGAGTGACATCCGATCGTCCGAGAGTTTCCTGACGTGTTTCCGGATGAGATTCCTGGATTCCCTCCGAGACGTGAGATCGACTTTGGTATCGAGTTGGTTCCCGGTACAGCCCCGATTTCTAGAGCTCCGTATCGGTTGGTGCCAGCAGAGTTGAAGGAACTCAAGGAACAGTTGAGAGACCTTCTGGAGAAAGGCTTCATCAGACCGAGTATGTCCCCTTGGGGAGCTCCGATTCTCTTTGTGAAGAAGAAGGATGGATCTATGAGGATGTGTGTTGATTTTAGACGGTTGAACAAAGCGACGATGAAGAACAAGTATCCTTTGCCGAGGATTGATGACTTGTTCGATCAGTTGCAAGGATCGGTGGTGTACTCGAAGATTGATTTGCGCTCTGGCTATCACCAGTTGCGGATTAGAGACGCTGATGTGGCGAAGACAGATTTTCGGACAAGATATGGGCATTATGAGTTTCTTGTGATTTCGTTTGGGTTGACGAATGCCCCAGCTGTTTTCATGGATTTGATGAATCGCGTCTTTAGCGAGTACATCGATCGATTCGTGATTGTCTTCATAGATGACATTTGGTGTATTCGAGGAGTTTGAGAGAGCATAAGGAGAATCTGAGATTGGTGTTGCAAAGATTGAGAGACTCGCAGTTTTACGCCAAGTTCAGTAGTGTGAATTTTGGCTTGATAGAATTATCTTTTTGGGTCATGCTATTTCAGCGCAAGGAATTTCGGTGGATCCGAGTAAGGTCGAAGCAGTTCTTAACTGGGAGAGACTTAGGAATGTTTCCGTGATCCGTAGTTTCTTGGGATTGGCTGGCTATTACAGACGTTTCATCGAGAAGTTCTCCTCGATAGCCAGGACTATGACTCAGTTGACTCAGAAGGATAGGAAGTTTGTTTGGACTGATGAGTGCGAGTCTAGTTTTCAGACGTTGAAGGAGAAGTTGACTACTGCTCCTGTTTTGGCTCTATCGTCTGGATCTGGAGGAACTTTTGTATGCTCCGATGCTTCTCTGAGTGGTTTGGGTTGTGTGCTGATGCATAACGGATACGTGATTGCGTATGCGTCTCGACAGTTGAAGCCTCACGAGACGAGGTACCCCGTTCATGATTTGGAATTGGCTGTAATAGTGTTTTCCTTGAAGATTTGGCGGCACTATCTGTATGGTGAAGAATTTGTGGTGTACACCGACCACAAGATCTTGAAGTATATCTTCACGCAGTCAGATTTGAATATGAAGCAGCGTCGTTGGATGGAGTTGCTCAAGGATTTCAATTGCGATATTTAGTATCAGCCTGGGCGAATGAACTTAGTAGCCGATGCTTTGAGTAGGAAAGCCCATCCTGATATGTTAGCTTCTTTGAGTGTCTCAAGAGTCTACAAGCAGTTGAGTACTTCTGGTTGGAGATTTCAGCCGGTTGATCAGTACTTCATGGTTTCTTCGATTCAGGTTGAGCCGCAGATTATGAGTGACATCAGGGAGGCGCAGAGAACTGATCCCTATATACATGAATTGAAGATTAAAGCCTGAAGTGGTCAGTCTAATGATTTTTATGTTGCTTCTGATGGGTGTCTGAGATTTCTAGGGAGATTGGTGGTTCCGAACCTAATCGATTTGAAAGAAACTATCATGAATGAAGCGTGTTGTAGTCACTACAGTGTGCATCCGGGCGAGAGAAAGATGTACCATGCTTTAAGTCTCACTACTGGTGGGCAGGTATGAAGAGTGACATTTCTGGTTTTTTTGCTAGATGTTTGAATTGCCAGCGGGTCAAGGCTGAGAGGATGAGACCTGGTGGATTGCTTCAGAGCTTAGAAGTGCCTCAATGGAATTGGGAGCACATCGCCATGGATTTTGTGAATCATTTACCTCGATCGAGTAGGGGGTGTGATGCGATTTGGGTGGTTATTGATCGACTCTCGAAGTCAGCCCATTTCATTCCCTACGATGGGAGGTGTTCGATGAAGAAAATGGCGAAGTTGTACATCGACCATGTAGTTAGATTGCATGGAGTGCCTGTTTCGATAGTGTCTGATAGGGATCTGAGATTCATCACTCGATTTTGGAAGAGTTTGCACGCGGCGATGGGGTCGAGATTGGCTATGAGTACAGCCTATCACCCACAGACAGATGGTCAGTCTGAGCGGACTGTTAGGCCTCGTGCTCACAACAGAGATAAACAACGCACAAACAAGCGGAAGCTAATAAAAAGTGGGTAAAATTTTCGCTTTGCCCTGACGGTTTAAAACAATATAATTTAAAATAGTGCGATACTCAAAATATAATCCCAGTTGCAAAACCAGCCAAGTAAAAACAGTATAGCATCAACACAAGTATCAGACTCCAATCAACAAATACAACCCCAAAGCACAGGGAATCCCCTGGCTAACAATGCTGATACATAAATATATGCTATACGCTACTGGGATACTCTAGCCACCTCCTGGGGCACCTCCAGCTGGGTTAAACCCACGACCAGCTGTGAAACCTGGGTTCCCTGAAAACAAGAAAACAAGGAAAACAAACCAAGCCCCGGAGGGACATGGGGTCAAACCCCACTACGGAGAGCAACTATAAACAGAAGTAAACAGCAAGAATAAAATTCAGATGCTATGCATGAAATGAGGGGCAACAGCCGAAGGCTACAACCAAGGAAGGGAGCCAAAGAACGCAATGCATAGCTCAACGAAATCTGCAACAGAGTATGTGGCCACGGTGAGTGCAGGAGTGCGGGCGCTACTTGCTCGCCCCTACTCACCCACCAATACCAGATGCATCAACCGCTCAACCTGCCGTTTCCCAACCTATGAACTGTGGTAGCTAAAAAGCTCACCACTCGGCGCATAGGGTCTAACAAATCCCAGCGGGGAGATGAGAGTGCGGAACACCGCTCGCCCTCTCATCCTGGTACAACAGAGCAACAACAACGAAACAAGGCAATGGCTGCAAAAACTGATGGAATGATATGCAAATGCGTGTATGCAACTAAAACAGCAAGCATATAACATATGCACAACAGTCATACACGGCAGTGTACAAAACAACAACCAAGTACACTTCAATTCCACCAACAGCAATCTCACAAATTATTCCAGCCGTAACCTTGCTGTAATACAAGCTCAACCAGTACCTTAATTCCGAGAATAATTACCACAAATACAGGCCCGAGAGATCTAATTCCAACACCTGCTAAACACACGCAAGGTTCAGGGAACACTAACATAAACTCACGACCAAAACAGAAACTCACGGCTGGGAGTCACACACTCAAACCAGCTAACGTCCTACTCAACAACTCAATAGGAAGCTCTGGTTCAGGGAACACTAACATAAACTCACGACCAAAACAGAAACTCACGGCTGGGAGTCACACACTCAAACCAGCTAACGTCCTACTCAACAACTCAATAGGAAGCTCTAAAGTAAGATCTGAACACTAAACCATAAGGCTACCTGAACAGCAAACACACGGCCGAAAGATAGCAGCCTCACGATCCTACTTCCAGCTAACAACAGCCTCCAAGAATGGTATAGGATGAAAGAGGATCTCGATAGGAGTCCAACACTACCTCAAACGTGACAAACGGTGGCCGGAATCGACGGGAATTCGCCGGAGAAGCTCACGGTGAACAGTACTAGGGTTTGAGAAACAGAGGTCGAAAATCGGGAGAATATTTCGCTAAGTATGGGATCTGGTATCTCAAATCGAAGACCAAGTCTTCTATATATATACACTTCTCAACTGCTGCCAGCAGCAGGAGTAAATTCCACCGACAAAACCAGACGACGCATTCTCCACAATATATAAACCCGCAGCTGCCACAGTAACGTTAGAGATGTTCACCAATGTAAAATCAATCGACACACTGTTCACACAACCAACAACTGAATCCCTCAAACAATACAAATCAAAATGGGGTCGCAACAACTTAACCAAATGACACCGCATAGGATACATCACCATATCTGTCGACAGCTGATCATCTAAACTAGCGACTGGGTAAAACAACTCAACAGATTCCTCAATAGTAAATGCCTAACGCGACCAACAGCTGACACCTGACAATACACCCAAAACACTGCGTTTCAACTAAATAAAACGATGTCGCACGACCTACGTCATCCTTTTTGCCAACAGCAATCGCTAAACCAATACGACGTCTCCTCCACTAATATAAACGACGGTGTTTAACATCCAATACAACAACAATTGCTGCCAACATACTTCATCCAAAACGACGTCGTACAAGCTCCTTCACTACAGGAACTTGCTGTCGACATCCAGAATAACACAAGCGCTAACAGATAACCTTACGTCATCACATCTGATTTCTAACTCAACCGATACTTCAACAGCAATGCTTACGTCTACAAATGCTACGTCAACGCGCAACAGAAAACATGACGTCAGCAAATCTGCCAACAGATTCAAACTCAAAAATTCCAAAATTTCCAGAATTGCTCTAAGTGTGAAATCTGACCCGAAAATGCAACCCAAACTCACAAACAGAAATATGAACCACCAGAAGTCTCTAAAAACCGATTAATTCCAACAATTAATCTTAATCACATTTCCAGGTCTCACACGGACCATTCAGACTTTAGAAGATATGCTGCGTGCAGCGGTGATGGATTTCAATGGTGGCTGGCAGGATTCCTTGTCCTTAGTCGAGTTTCGTATAACAACAGCTACCAAACGTGCTATCGGGATGCCCGACTTTGAAGCTTTGTATGGTCAGTGATGAGGTTCAGATGTAAGGGAAAATTGGCTCCTAGATTCGTTGGTCCTTTTGAGATTGTCGAACGGATCGGACAGTTGGCTTATAGATTGAGGATGCCCGATGAATTAGCAGCGATACATGATGTTTTTCATGTGTCAATGTTGAGGAAATATGATCCAGATCCTTCCCATGTTTTGAGAACCAACGAAGTTGAGCTGGATTCTTCCTTGAGTTATGTTGAATATCCAGTGCATATTATGGATAGGAAGGAGAAACAGTTGAGGAACAAGATAATACCGTTGGTGATGGTCCAATGGAGCAAGCATGGCCGAGAAGAAGCAACCTGGGAGGTTGAGGAGAAGATGAAACAAGACTGGCCTCATCTATTTGAGAAATGATAGTGAGAATTCCAGGTAAATTCTAAGCTTTGATTCGAGTCTGCTTAGTTGTTTGTGTATCGATTTGAATGTTTGATTGTTTCTGCCCCTGTGTTTGCCTTTGATTTCGAGGACGAAATCTCTTAAGTTTGGGAGAATGTGAGGATTGAGAAATTCGAATAGTGATTAATCAGTTTTGCTTAGGATTAGTCACCAGATTTTAGGGATTTCGAATTTCAGATTTTGAGGAATTGTAGTGAAGTTTGGTTTGTGAAGTTCAGACTTCTAGAATTGGAGTTCAGCAGTTGCATTTTGCTAGCGGAAAATGATCCCAGTAGTGTTTCAGCAGTAAGGTTTATCGCTGGGAGAAGTAAAGCCAGCAGCGTTTTTATGCGAAGGCTTGCGGGAAATTCAGCTGTTGGTATTTCAGTAGTAGCGTGATCAGTTGTGAGCTATTACGTGAGGAAGTCAGTGGTGAGTTGCATGAGCATTCAGCTGTTGGTATTTCAGCAGTGGCGTAATCAGATGTCAACGCTATTCAACTCAGCAGTGAGTGTATAGCGGGAAGCGGCAGTTAGCGTTAACGCGTGTGCGAGCAGCTGTAAAGTGTTGGTCAACAGCTGAGTTGACTGCTGATGTTCTAGCGCTAATCAGCCGTTGCCTTTGCGAGGGATCTGATTCAGTCGAGTTATCAGCTGTTGGTTTGAGTGACCAGCTGCTGGTAGTGAGGCGACGTCGTTTTACCTTTGTTAGCGGGAACCCCGATACGTCGTCGTTTGAGTTATTTAGTGTTTCAGCTGTTGGCTATTTTGAGAGGGTTCTGTCATCAGCTGTTGAAGCGCTGCGGCGTCATTTTTTTTTATTAGTTGGTGCGACGTCGTTTTGATGTCCCGTTGTGTAGTGCAACATCTGATTGTATCAACTGATTCGGTTGAAGGGAAACGCTGGTTTCATTCATAAGACTCCTACTGTAGCGCCTGATTTTGTGAACAGCAGCTGTTGTAGTGAGATATATAGATATGTGTCGAGTGACACTTAGAATTATTTAGAGCCCGACATTTCTTACCTCCATCTTCAAACCCTCGACAGCTACTGTTTACCTGAACATTTCTTCCCTAGATTTCTGTCGATTCCAGCCGTTGTTTTGAACGAGATTGGTGGCGCTGGATTCTCCTTGAGTTGCTCTTTCGATTGCTACCCATTTGAGGCTGTAGTTCGACCTTGAAGAGGATCGCGAAGTAGCAGTGTTGTTCGAATATGTTCGCAAAGTGAAACCCGAGACTTCTTCAGCTCCCTTTAGCTTTTGGGTAAGAATTTCCTGCTGTTCTAAGCTTAGTATTAGCTGCTAGTACTTTGTTTAGAGGAAGAACCAGAGTTAGGTTCTTGGCCGTAGGAAATTTTGTGTAGAGGATCAGATTTGAGCTAAAATATTAGATTCCTTGTACAGATTTCAGCATCCAGGAAGTGCCTGCTGTGTTGGGCATGACCAGCGAGGGGCAGATTTGTGCAGGTTGAGTTGTGCCGTGCCTTGAGAAATCTGTTGAGGTAGATTTAAGCTATTAGAGGTACGAATTGAGCAGCTCTAACAGTTTTAAGCGTGGACATGGCTATATTTCATGTTATGAAATCTGTTTGACTGCTGTTGTGTGTTTACGTGAAGCAGACTTGATGAATTGATTGATTGTATGTTTTGTTTTGCGTAAATTGTGCATGTAGAAATCAGATATGAATTTCTTGACATTCATGCATACATATTGATCCAGATTGATGTCCTGATTGAGAGCCACGTTGTGACTGGCCGACAGATGTGTCGTGTCCGAAAAGTCCAACGCTATCATCGGAGTGGTGACTGTCGGATTCGAGTGTCTACCACCGACCTGTGATGGGCTGACGAACCCCGAAGATCACGGACCAATGATTTCTCCGGTTGATACACTGTGTGGGTATAGAGGCTCGACTTGAGTTGATTTGCCAGTTGATACACTAGTCTTGGTTACCGATTCCTTGACAGCCTCATGCATTTCATAACCTGATTTATAGTATCTTGCATGATTTTCTGGTTATAGATGGCTCTTCGTAAGAGGCTTGACCTCGTATTTATTTTCCTGCTTTTGTGTCTTTTGGGTCTGTGTTACCCATTTGCAGGATCTACAGGTAACCAAGCTGGACCGAGTGGAGCGCCAGCTGGTCGATCCCCATTCCCTTGAGTCCCTGTTATATATTGTATTATGTATTGAACCAGGGAATGCCCTATGTTTTTATGTATTGGGGATCTGTATCTGATTTGATATTTGATATTACCTATTTTGCATATGATTTTGATTTAACTTGTACTTTGATTATGAATATTTTGAATGATGATCTGAGTTCAGGCCCAAATTATTTCGAAAAACTTTTAAGCCCTGTTTTACGCTTCGGTGATTACGTGCTTAATTTTGGGGTAATCTTTGTTGATTAGCACGGGGCCTGACAGCACGCATTGCATATTGTTTAATATCTGTTTTAGCGAGTTTTAAAATTAGAGTTCAGTTCTGGATACTTCCGCTTGGTATTTTAATGCCAATCCAGATCTGTTCTCGGTGCTCATATATGTTCAAGGACACTGAGGTATTGCGCTTCATTTTTGTCTGATTAGATCTCACGTCCATTCGATTTGTTATAGTGAGATCTGATCATTTCCTAACAAATGGTATCGGAGCAGGTTGTTCTTGAACAAGCATTTCTTTTAAAACGCATGTGCTATCTGTTTTTTAAAAGTTTTGAAAAGTTTTGAAAAGCTTATTTTATGAAGAAGTGGTGAGAAATGATTTTTGAACTTCATTTTTTCTTTTGTCGAGCTGACACAGAATGCACGAATTCTGTGTGGATGCCAAGATCTTATTTTGGTTGGGCTGTTTTTAGCACATGGGACAAAATAAGAGAAATGAAAGAGAATCTGGTAGTTCAGTTTTCTTTTTATCCAAATCTGAATAAATTAAGTGATTCAGTAGCACATGTTCTGTTTTGAATCTAAAATTTATTTAAGTGCTCTAAAGAGTTTTCAAGATCTGTTTATGCGGAAAAATATCCGCTGGTGCTTTGTTTTAAAATGATTTGAGCTTACATTATAAAAGATAGGGAAAGTAATGATTTTGGAATTGCAGAGCATTGTTCCAAAAGAACGTGCAATAATATGTCTTCTGATGAGCTGACACAGATCTTGCGAGATTTGTGTGTATGCGAAGACCTTTAATTCTGTCATGGGACAGAGTTAAAGAGAAATGGAAGAGATTCTGTGAATTCCCTTGTTATTTATCTTTTAATCTTTAGTAATTTGAGCAATATTTAAGCACCATCTCTTCATCTGTGCATATGGTTGTTCCCAAATCTGTTTTCCTTTTCCAAAATCTGAAAACCACTACTGCCACAGATCTTACTGTGTTAGTGTAGGGAGGGCTTTGTTTTAAATATTTCGGGAAAGACCAGATTTCGAACCCTTTTTGATTCCCACAAAAAAGGAGAGAATTTTTTAGATCATGCATTTGTTATTCCAAGTTTTGTGTAAATAAAAAAGGGAGAGATTGATGCACAGATCCAGATATGAGTTTTAAATTACACAAAACTTGTTATTGTGTTTCTAATGTTTCTACTAAGTGTGCAGATGTCAGCTGGATTAGCAACGTAGGCAGAAGATAAGAGAAAAAGATTTCAGCAGTCGTGACGTCATCAAATTGTATTGAAGTGTTTCTACTAAGTGTGCAGATGTCAGCTGGATTAGCAACGTAGGCAGAAGATAAGAGAAAAAGATTTCAGCAGTCGTGACGTCATCAAATTGTATTGAAGATTTCAGAAGTCGGGACGTCATTGAGAGTTTCGCAGAAGATAAGAGAATTGAAGATTTCAGCAGTCGTGACGTCATCCAAGCTTATTTAAGATTTCAGCAGTCGTGACGTCATCGAAAGCTGGGCAGCAGTGAGATGTATCAGATCTGATACAGTAACTCAATCAGATTTGATACTGTAGCAGACGAAGAGCTGAAAATAGTAAATCGCGATTTCGGAGGCCTAAATGAAGTAATTTGGCCAAAAAGCGGCTTAGGTCAATAGCAAAGTTATTGAGTCTTGCTCGTTGGACCGTTTCGGAGGGAATACCACTGGTCTCATGCGAAAATGTGAAGTCTGATCAGAGGTGAAGACAAGAGCAGTTGAGCAGATGTTGAAGACAAGAGATCTGGATCCAGCTATGAACAGAAGAACGATTCAGATGTTAGGAGAAGCTGTGAATGAGGAATCTAGATCAAGTGCGAAGAGAGATCTGATGTGCGAAGAGAGATCTGATGTGCAGGGAAGTCTGTTCAGCTATGAAGAGAAAGGAGAGCAGTTGACAACAGATATAAAGATTAACTGGAGCATAGAAGTCAACTGCTGAGCCTATTCAAATGTGAACATATCTGACTTATTCAGAAGACGACATAATCCTACAAAGTAAGGGACACAAGTACAACTCTGTCGGTACTTTACAGAACACCTTTCAACGGGAAGAAACTTGTGTCCAACGGATTAATTTTACAGAGGCTATTTATTCAATAAGGATTCATGAAGACGATGATGCTGAAAAGAGAGAAAAACAGAGAGAAGATAGTGCGAAGAATCACAAATAGGTGAAGCAGTCGACCATCATGGAGAAGAAGATAATTGCAAGTTTCGACTGCTGAACTCAATCAGCTTTGAGGAAGCTCTTCCCAGATGTGAGAGATTATATTTTCGAGGGTTGAGCGTTCACTTTAAATCTCACACACACAAAGATCCACTCACACATATATGAGATATGTGCGAAATAGAATAGTGAGTGAATCAAAACCAAAACCAAACACCAAATCCCGTCCAATCACGAAGATGTTAAACTCTGTGAATGTAGCCTTTCTCACTGAGGAATAAATGAAGTGATTGAGTGAACACAGCTGAGAGCTGGTGTAGATTCTAGGAGTTCAGATTTGGGTAGTGGATAAGTCCTAAATCTGATTGGATCTGCGGATCAAAGTCTTCTAGTGGAACCTTCCTGAAGAAGGAAGAAGGGGAGACGTAGGATGTTATATCCGAACTTCCAGAAACAAACATCTGATCTTTTTATTTACAGCATTCCGCATTTAATGTTAGCACGCATTGCATATTTTTTAATATCTTAGAGTTCAGTTCTGGATACTTCCGCTTGGTATTTTAATGCCAATCCAGATCTGTTCTCGGTGATCATATATGTTCAAGGACACTGAGGTATTGCACCTCATTTTTGTCTGATCAGATCTCACGTCCCTTCGATTTGTTAGAGTGAGATCTGATCCTTTCCTAACAGTAAAGTTGTGCGAAGTCCAGAAAGAAAATCAAGAAACGCACAACATAGAACCTGGGAAGACAACAAAAAACCAGCTCGAAATAGGAGCACTTCCCAGGGTGCTCACTCATATTCGAGAGTTGA
Source organism: Dorcoceras hygrometricum (assembly GCA_001598015.1). NCBI lineage: Eukaryota > Viridiplantae > Streptophyta > Magnoliopsida > Lamiales > Gesneriaceae > Dorcoceras > Dorcoceras hygrometricum. The sequence goes on along the minus strand of KQ989042.1, from coordinate 197,920 downwards.
GCAAAAAAGATTTGAGTGAATGTGATTCAATACTCTCCATTGTAGTCTTTGGACAGAGACGTTAAACATGTCTAGTTTGTCTTTCACAATGAGACGTTAAAGAAGTGTGTGTAGTCTTTGGACAAACACGTTAAACAAGTTCTTGTAGCCTTTCTCACTGAGGCAGTAAAGAAGTGAGTTAGTCGCACGCAGCTTGCGGACTGGTGTGCAGTGGTGTGGCTAGGAGTTCGTGCAGCCGCGGGTCGTAGGAATGGGTTGCAGCGAGGGTCGTTGTAATAAAAGTCTTCTAGTGGATCCTTCCCGTTGCGGAAGAAGGGGAGACGTAGGAGATTGTGCTCCAAACTTCGATAAAAAAATCAGCGTATCTTTCTTTACTGATTTAAGTACTTGCATATTCACGCACTGCATATTACTCGAACGCATAAACTGTTTAAGTGAGCTTTCGAATTTAGATTGCAGTTTGAGTTATTACCGCATGAAATATTCATTACTCAATCTGTATCTCGGTGCACAAATATTCAAGAACACTGAGCTATTTCAGCTCAATATAAGTTAACCAGATCGTTCGGCCGTGTGTCGAGCTGGTTTCAGCATCCATCTGGAATCAGCATGTTGAGCGCTTGCTTTGTATCAAGCTGGTTTCAACAACCAGCTGGAACAAGTTTGGTTATCGCAACCCGGCTTCAATACCTTGCTGAATCATGTGTCTTATCATTCGATCTGGTTATACCCTCTAAGTGTTGATTATTGTCAAAATAACAAATATATAGAGGGTAAAAGCGATCCTAACAAATTCCTTCAAACCTGAAAACCCGATTAATCACCAATTAACCTATTCTAGCTTATTTCCTCAAATCTGCTCATAACACAGGACTAATTAAATTGATAAATTTACAGCCCTCACAATTCGCAGAGAGGATTTTCAGATCTTAACAGATATGTGATCCATATGATTCAACGATCGAGATTAAAGAGTATAAAGCCTATAAGACAAAATGGATTAAAGTTGTTCAAGATCAGAGCTATTTGGAGTATATCGTACAAAACGCAGAGTTGGTTCAGTCGATGTTTACCTATTTTTGTATAAAGTTTGCTAAAGCTCTGACAACAGCCGACAAACCTATACACAGCATTAATGGCTAAATTAATGCTCTGTACGATGAAGATATTCAAAATTGTTTGTGTCTACTGGCTCATTAAATAACCATGGAAGATGGATGAATATAAATAGCTGAGGAGATTCAAGCAAAAAATCTCTCTCGTTCTCGAACTCTTGACACTTTGATTCACGATTTTAAAAGTCTTCGTCGTCTTATTCCTCATGCTAATCAATCCCAGCTCTCAAAATCTCTAAGAACAATCTTTTATGCCTTTCAGTTCCTAACCTTCTAGATTTCCTTCTGGTTTTACATTAGTAAACGAGTCTTATTGTATAAGAAACCAGAAGTGTTTCAAACTCTGTTAGTGTTGTACTCATTGATAAATTCAGAACAGAGTCTGTAAAGAACTTGCTATCTCAATCAGTTCTAAAAATACATTTGTTTGAAATAAGCATAAGAGTCTGCGTAGATTTTAGTTGCTAGGAGTTCACTTTAAGCGAGGCTTAAGTGATTGGGTGTTTGCAAAAGCTGTAACCATCAAATATTCTAGTGAAACCTTCCTAAAAAGGAAGAAGGGAAGACGAAGGATATTGATATCCGAACTTCCAGAAACAAACTCTTGCCCCAATCTATTTATTTACTTGCATTGTTATTTATTTACTGTTCACTGTTTAATCGGTTTATTTACGCACATTTTTGTTAAGAGAAAACAGATTTGAACTAAGAGCCTCAAAGCTGGCCACTCAGCTTTGAGTTAAGCACAGGATTGTAAAACGTTTTTAAAAGGATTTGAAATAGAAAAATCGAAGGAGTTCATTCAACCCTCCCCCTCCCTTCTAAACTCCTGGGCCTATTTTGTTACTAATTTCGATCCTATTGATCCTATCAATTGGTATCAGATCCTTGTCAGCTCATTTATTGAACATTTTGATCTTTTGTGCTTATATTCAAATATGTCTACTTCTCACAATAAAATTCATATGTTTTCTAAGGAGGATTATGATGCTTGGAAGATCAGGATGCAAGCCCATCTAGCCGCTCAGGATGATGACATGTGATTTGTCATAACATATGGAACCATGAAGATTATGAAGGCTAATACAGCTATCGACATTACTGCTGGTGCTCCTCAGTGGATAGAGAAGACCAGACTTGAGTATACACCAGAGGATAAAAAGAAAGTCAATTTGGACAACGTAGCAAAGGACATACTATACAAGACATTGCACAAAAACATGTTCAGCAAGATAAAGACCTGCGCTACAGCAAAAGATGTCTGGGAGAAGCTGACTGAGCTCTGCAAAGGCAACGATGACACAAAAGAGAAAAATCTGACGGTTGCCCAGTAGAAGTATGAATCTATCAAAATGAGAGAAGGAGCGACGATGACAGAATTTGACGAGAGATTCAGCTCTATCATGATCGAGCTGACGAGCCTTGGCAAGGAGTGTACAAACAAAGAACTGGCTCTCAAGGTGATGAGAGCACTGCCAAGGGAGTGGGACGTGAAGAAGATGACGATGAGAGACTCAAAAGATCTGAACAAGCTGGAACTCCACGATCTGTTTGCAAATCTTAAAGCCTATGAGTTCGAGCTGGAAACCAGATCAGAGGCTGAGCCATCAACCTCACAACCCACAAAGGCTCTTGCTGCTATAGTTTCAGAACAGAGCTCATCGAGCAAGACAGCAGAGCAAATAAGCAACGACGCAATTTCCCTCTTTGTAAAGAAGTTTCGGAAATTTATGAGATCTCACAACCCTTCTTTTAATTATAACAATGCTCATAAATCTGAAAATGTTTCTACTTATCGAAATTGTTATAACTGTGGCAGACCATGTGAGACCCAAAAGTTTATAAGATTAATTGAGTTAATTAATCGTGTTTAGAATAGACCAGATCTGGCTTGAAGATCAGCCAGCCGTGAGTTGGTATGTTTGGCTTAGTTATCGGGTTCGTATTAGTCCTTGAATCAGATCTGGAGAGTTGGAGAATTTCCGTGGGAACTGATCTGATGTGAGTGTTGGTCAGTGCTAGGTGATCTCATTCTGATGTGGAGATGGAATTTGGAATAGCTAGGCATATGTGAGTACGCTAGCGTGTTTCTGTAGCGAGTAGCTAAACTACGTCGTTTGGATTAGTTGAAACGTTAGCGTTTAGTTTAGCGAGCAAGATTCAGATTTGAGCAGAGTTAGTCTTCAGATTCGACGGGATCTGAGTGGTTGGGATGCGACGCCGTTTGCTGCTTAGCGGTGGGATTCAGATCTCAGTTGTGTTGGTTTTCAGGTTTGAGTATCGGGTGATGTGTCCCGATGTGATAGTAGACTCTATGCGTCGTCGTTTGGATAAGTTAGGATCTGTTACGGCGTAGAGTCAGATTGTATGTGAGATTCAGATCCGAGCGGGAAATCCAGTTTTGAGACTTAAGTGTCGGTGGGTTCTGTTCTTCAGATTTGAGTAGATTTGACCATTATTTAGAGAACCTTTACTTCATTCTTTATTATTCAGCTTCAACACTTAGAATATTTTCCCGATAGCGAATCCTATCGTGATACCCTAGCTACTGTTCATCGAACCTTATATTCTCCGATTGCCGACGGTAGATAGCTCCGACTGAAGTAAGAGTGGTGGCGCTGGACTCCTCTTGCTAAGACGCTTCGTTTGGTGTCTCTTTTGAAGACTTGGGAGGAGCTGGAGGTGGATCGTGAAGACATCTCCTTCTATAGTCTGTTAGCATAAGCGTCAGATTTCATCTGCCGTTCAGGTATCTTGCTGGGTAAGCGTTAAGATCCTACCTTGTGCTTTGTTTAGAGCCTTATGTGGTGTTAGAAGGGTAGGATAGCGCTGGTTGAGTGCCTAACTCCAAGATTTGTAGTGTCTGTGCTTTCGGTCCCTGAGTTAGCGTTGTGTTTTGCTTATCAGGTTTCAGATCTGTGTTGCTCGAGACTCCGTTGTTGTAATTATATCTTAGAAGAATTGAGGTACGGATGTGAGCTTGTTTTACAGTGTTGAACTGGGCATGGATACTATGTATGCTGTTGTGTATCCCTCTGTGCCGTTATCTGCTTGCTTCTGTTGTGTTGTTATCTGCAAGCTATTATTTTGCATACACGCATTTATCATATTGAGCTCAGATCTTGTTTAGCCGTGCCTTGTATCTCGATCTGTGTGTGTACCAGGATGCTTGTTAGAGGCCGAGCGGGTAACTCCCGTCACCCTCATCTCCCTGCTGGGATCTGTTAGGCACTATGAGCGGAGTGGGTAGCTCCCACACCTCATGAGTTGGGCAACAATAGGTTGAGCTATGTTCTGCATCTGGTACCGTGTGCTGAGAGGAGTGGGTAGCTCCCATATACTCACACACTGTGGCCACCATGTTCAATTGATCTGTTTTGCTTGTTGAGCAGCTGTTGAGATCTTTTGGCTCCCTGCCTTCGATTGTAGCTTCATCTCATGCATAGCATTTCATATTATCTGTTGTTGTTTAACTGTTGTTTTTCAGTTGCTCTCCGTACTGGGGTTTGACCCCATGTCCCTCTGGGCTTGGTTTGTTTGTTTGTCTGTTTGTTGTTCAGGTTACCATGGTTACTCAGCTGGTCGTGGAGTTGACCCGACTGGTGGTGCCCCAGGAGGTGGTTAGAGTGTCCCAGTTAGTATAATATATTCTATATATATCAGTACTGTTAGCGGGGGGATGCCCTGTGCTTTGTTGTATCCACTGGTACTCAGGTGTTCTTGTATTCTGATACATGCTTTACTGTTGTACTGAGTGATTGTAAACTGGGATATTTTGAGTATTGTAGTATTTTAAATTATGTTATCTTTTGGTCAGGCGAAAATTTTAACCACTATTTTATTGCTTCTGCTAGTGTTTGCGTGGTTTATCTCTGTGTTTGTGCACGAGGCCTGACATTTTTGGTATCAGAGCTTAAGCTGAGATTAGCTCGATTTCATTTGATCACACTTGAGTCTAGGCACAGTGTTGCTTGTTGCATGTGCATGACTATGTGATTTACTTATTCACTGATATATTTCTTGTTGTGTGATCTTACCCTCTTAGTATCTTCCTAGATGCCGCCTAGGGGTAGAGGTAGAGGTAGAGGGCAGTTTCAGCAGGAATCCGAGGGTCAGAACGATGAGGATCAGCGTACTATTCCTAGTCGTAGGCGTACCAGATAGGTCGAGGATGAGGTAGATGAGCTGGAAGCCCGTATGGATGACATGGAACTTGTGATGGCGAGGTTTCATCGGATGAATCCTCAGACGTTTAATGCTGATGAGCCTAGTTCCGATGCGGAGTCCTGGTTGCAGCATATTAAAGGGTTGTTTGATCGTGTCAGGTATGACGATGAGCGTAGATTAAGTCTAGCTACGTTTCAGTTGAGGAGTAATGCTGAGCGTTGGTGGAGAGGCTAGTTCCGATGCGGAGTCCTGGTTGCAGCATATTAAAGGGTTGTTTGATCGTGTCAGGTATGACGATGAGCGTAGATTAAGTCTAGCTACGTTTCAGTTGAGGAGTAATGCTGAGCGTTGGTGGAGAGGTGCTTCAAGGACTCTTGAGGAGACTGGAGTAGGGATCTCGTGGAACAGCTTTTGTACTGCCTTCCGTCAGGAGTACGTTCTGGAATCCTTTGTGAACGCTAGGGAGTGTGAGTTTGATAACCTAGTGCAGGGGAATCTGTCTGTAGGAGAGTATGCCCGGACATTTTCTTCTCTTCTTGCGTATGTTCCGCATGTTTCTGACCGAGAGATGGCAAAGAGGAACAAGTTCTTGGAAGGGGAAGAGTTGTATTCGTTGGTGCTGGCGAGTTAACCGGTTATCTATGCAAAATCGGTGGACAGAGCTATTGACATTGAGGAGGGACTGCAGAACCATAGGTCTCGTGTTAGACCGCAAGTGGTTCAAGATAACCGTCCCATGGTTTCGGGGGTGCAACCATCCCCGTCTGTGTAGTCATCTCAGCCACCCCAGCAGCAGGTAGCCCAACAGTCTGGACACCAGAGGTTTAGGCCTCGTGGTCGTCAGTTCAAGAAGAAGTCTGGTTCTAGTTCTTCTGGTTCGGGCAGTTCTAGCAGCGGCAGTAGTTCCAAAGTTGAGTTTTGTGGCCAGTGTGGAGGATGTTGGGGATCCGGATCCGCCCCCGGCTAGGCAGCAGAAGAACAGAAAACAGATGCCGGGAGACGATCAATACGAAAAATTGATAACAAACTACGACATTCATAGGATGTTTAGGTGACTACCTTGCTGGCACTTGTGCCTGGCTCCAACCGTAGTTACAATAACGTCGGCTCTTCTCGGTAGATTGCGGTAGAAATCGCCAATCCGATCCACGACCAGAAACGAGACTCCTTCGTCAGCCTGCACTAGAAGGACTGACGAGATCAGCACGAACGGATTCTCCTCGTCGAATTGGCCGGAAACAATTTTTCGGCGAAGACGGGCGGCGGCGGCGGCTTGTAGAGAGGAGGGAGGGCGGTGGCCAAAGCTAGGTTTAGGGTTATGAGATTGTGTTTTTTTGTGAAGTCTTGATTAGGCTTAATTAAATAAGCTTAAGTGTTGGACTTGGACCGGCCCAACGGGCCCGGGTCCAACGATGAACATTCAGTTCATCTCCACCACCGAGACTTCATCATAACTCCGATCGCCGATCAGATCGGATCGATCGATTCAGTTTCCAAAACTGAATCATATGATCTAAAAAACCATTTTTCAGAACCCCAGTGCAAAATGACCGTTTTGCCCCTCAACAGCGGGACATCTCCACCACCGAGACTTCATCATAACTCCGATCGCCGATCAGATCGGATCGATCGATTCAGTTTCCAAAACTGAATCATATGATCTAAAAAACCATTTTTCAGAACCCCAGTGCAAAATGACCGTTTTGCCCCTCAACAGCGGGAAACCCCGGTTTGACCCCTGTTGACTTTCAGGAAGTCGCACTTCCCGAAATCCTCTTCTCGTGCTCAACACATTGAGCTGAGTATCCGTGCGTGAATCTCGAATCTAGTACTTGTGTGACCCTCAATGGTTCAGGGATACAGGTAGCCATGGGCCCATAACCATTGTGGCTCCGGAATCACAATTCCGGACCTGCCCAACGGATCATGGTAAGAGCGTCTAGCAACATCGCCCCATGATCCCCTAGGTATCACTGATAGTGCCTGCAAGAACCAGTTGGTCATGGTTAGCGTACAGTACGGTTCTTTCAATCCATATATCCCGATCAGATCAACGACCATTGGTAAATCGAGAGTCGCTATAGATCCGATAGCCATGCATATATCTTGGAGATCGAATAGTGACATCGCGAGTGTAACTAGGTAAACACATTTACCTAAAACACTTCTAGTACTCTGGCCATAGATTCATACACTATTATCCCCTCAGATATCATAGGATATCCACGCATGTCTGCGAGCGGTGAATCCTCGACAACGATGCATTGACTCCTACATGCATCGGGGTCTCACCCAATCCCGACGCCTTATGACCCCAAATGAGTCGGCAAACGGGTCAAAGTGAGACGCCTATCATGTAGAGTCTCAATGACGTTTCGAGTCTTGAGGACTAATCAGTACAACCAAGACCTCGGACTTATCCGCTCGACAAATGGGAACCACTTGGAAAGTCCGAACGAGGGTAGTTCGATAGATCACCAGGTCACTATCTATCTGCATGCTCAGAACATCACAATGCTCCCTATCAATGAAACATGGTACTTCGTATCGCAGATACTAGTCTCGAACTCGGGCGGCCTTATCCTCGTTTTGACGGCCCAATCGACTAGGAACATGTTCAGAATGCACAGCGACTATTAGATGTGTTTCATGATAGCCGTCATACCCACTATCACATCTAACATACGCTTTAGTGCATTCTAGGTCTTTACTCAACGCAATTGTTAATCATTACACACATAATGAAAGTAAAGAACGCCATATAAAAGAATGC
>KQ989042.1:122534-138340 GCA_001598015.1 Dorcoceras hygrometricum | reverse complement strand
TAACATTTCAAATCAGTAGAGACTTTATCGGATTTGTTATAATTATTGAAAGAAGTAGAAGGGTTGAAGGATCTTCTCAGGTATTTCCCAAACTTCTTAACGAAGAGGGACATGACGTCATCGGAGAGTTGATCTGCTGATTTGCTCGTGCTAGGAGAGCATGGTTCAGTAGTAGCAGCAGCAAGAGCTTTAGTAGGCTGGGATGTTGAAGGCTTCTGATCTGGTTTCGAGCTCGAACTCATAGGCCTTTAGATTTGCAAATAAATCATGGAGCTCCATCTTGTTCAGATCCTTGGACTCCCTCATGGCCATCGTCTTTACGTCCCACTCTCTGGGTAGAGCTCTCATCACTTTTAGCACCAACTCCCGGTTGCTATACTCTTTGCCCAAGCTGTTCAACTCGATGATAATGGCACTGAAGCGCTCGTCGAATTCAGTCATTGTTTTGCCGTCCTTCATCTTTATTGCTTCATATTTTTGCTGAGCCACTGTCAGCTTGTTCTCTTTCGTTTCATCGCTGCCTTCGCATATTTGGACAAGCTTTTCCCATATTTCTTTCGCTGTAGCGCAGGTCTTGATTTTGCTGAACATATTTTTGTCTTTGTCCAGCGTCTTGTAAAGAATGTCCCTGGCCACGTTGTCCAGATTAGCTTTCTTCTTGTCATCATTTGTATACTCGTGTCTAGATTTTTCAAGGAACTGAGCCTCGCCATTTGATACAGAGAATGCAAGATTTGGCTTCATAATCTTTAAAGGCCCGTCAGTGATAACGTTCCACATCTCATCATCCATCGCAGCAAGATGCGCCTGCATGCGAATCTTCCAATCATCGTATTCGTCTCTGGAGAACAAAGGAATCTTATGTTGTGAGGTAGACATATTAGAATGATGAAAAACGCAAAGATAATTGTTCAATAACTGAGATTCCTGCTCTGATACCACTTGATGGTCCCGGAAATAGGATCACTAAGCAAATAGGAGTTCAGAAGGGGGGGGTTGAATTAACTCCTTCGATTTTTCTATTTCAAAGTTCGTTTAAAATGTTTGGATCTCAGTTATAAGCAAACTTCTCAGCCAACAAAATATGTGCGGAAATAGGCCGATTGGTTTGTGAACAATGAACAATGCGCAAACTCAAAATAAATGCGTAAAAAAGAGATTGAGTCGAGAGTTTGTTTCTGGAAGTTCGGATATCAATATCCTACGTCTCCTCTTCTTCCTCCTCGGAAGGTAGCACTAAAAGACTTTGATGTGTGTAGCCTTTCTACAAACACCCGCTCTCGTAACCCGCAGCTACGAGAACTCCTAGCGCTTTACAATACTTGACGCAGACTTCGCTGCTGGTTTACAATGTTTTGAACGTTTTACGAACTTCTTAAAAGACAGTTCGTTTACAGACTCTATCAAATATATCAATGAGAACACGAATCAAGAGACTGTAAATATCTTCTGGTATCAACAAAGAACAACCAGAAGATTGACTCGAATGTTTTTCTAATGAAGATCAAACGATAAGTTCTTCGAGTCTTGAGCTTTTTGAATATCAACGAAATGAAAGCTCTGTAAATATTTTGGCAGCGTTACAGCAATAGATGATTAGCGAAGTATCTTTCCTCAAAGCCGCTGCTGATATTTATAGGCTTCGACTGCAACGGCAACATTAAATCCTCCAAAGGAAATGAATCCCGTTTGAATTACTGCCAAAATCGTACACCGTAATCTCTGCTCCACTGCAAGGTCAAAAGCTCATCCTCAGAGCCAATTTGTCTTCTTTCCATTTTTGTGAAAGCATAGAGAAACGGCCACTGTACACTGTACTATTCACCCAAAATAGTACCTAACTTGTCTCCTCAATTCCAGGCAACTGTACGATCCAACAAATCTTTTCCTTAAGAGTAAACGATCGTATTTGAATCACTTGAGCTTACGCCTGAAATAAGTTTGGTAATCAGCACTTACAACCATCGTCGTAGTCAAGAACTTCGACTGGAAAAACGCTTGGAAGAATTCATCTGCTGATATGCATACGCGTTTTTCCATCTGCTGAAATAGACTTAACCAACTGCTGAACTTCTTCAACAAAGTATCTGCTGAACACTTCATCTGCTGATACGAAACAGTGCACTCCACGACGTCGTTCTAACTTATCAAAACGCTGTCGTTCACCAATCCTTATCAAAAACACGCTGAAGCACAAATCGGTATCTGCTGATCGCGACAACAACATCTGCTGAACTACTCAAACCGTTCAACTGCTGAAATCACCACTTGAAAACCCCAACTGCTGAAATGCTACTGTAGATAGATAAACTCCTGCGACACCCGATTGTCCAATAGCAACTTATCTTATTTTTGTTATCACCAAAACTTATAAATATTGTCCTAAAACTTTTTGGAACACTTTTGTATTGTACTGAATATTTTGTTATGGTTTTGGATGTTAATAGATTTCTAGTTCCTCATTTTTGTAGAAATCTGTATGAACTTTTGGTGTGAAGATATATGCAAGTTCATTCGCATTCCTATCAGCTGTTGTATCAGTTCCGCGTGTGTTTTTATGATCAGCTGAGGATTTAGTTCAGCGTTTTGTATACCCTGAAGCTGGTTTTCTTCATTGGCCATAAAAAGTGTTTATTAATCTACTTCCGCTTACGTCATTGTTTCCTTTGTTCCGCATTTCAGCAGCAATGAATTGTGTTTATTCGCAATTTAGTCCATAATTTAGTAACGACTTTTATGTTTGTTAAGATTGAAAATTTTGGGTCTTTCAATTCGAACCCCAAATTTCTAAATTCCTTTTTGAAAAAAGTCCGGTCGTTACAGTTACTCAGCTGATCGTGGAGTTGACCCGGCTGGTGGTGCCACAGGAGGTGGTTAGAGTGTCCCACTTGATATAATATATTCTATATATATCAGTACTGTTAACCAGAGGATGCCCTGTGCTTTGTTGTATCCAGTGGTACTCAGTGTTCTTGTATTCTGATACATGTTGTACTGTTGTACTTAGTGATTGTAAACTGGGATATTTTGAGTATTGTAGTGTTTTAAATTATGTTATCTTTCGGTCAGGCCAAAAGCGAAAATTTTAACCACTATTTTATTGCTTCCGCTAGTGTTTGCGTGTTTATCTCTATGTTTGTGCACGAGACCTGACAGAACAGGGTATTTTGCAGCTGATTGCAAGAAGCCTAAGAAATATGACAAGCGGTCCACAGAGAAAAGAAGAAACGGATTTGAGATGAGGCCCAACAAAAATAATGATCGAAAGGTACTTTTTGTTGAGAAGAGCAACAGCAAATGGGCGGACTCAGACTCAGAGACAACATCAAGCAGCTCATCCAGGGAAAGCGAGAAGGAAGAAGTACACTTCTTGATGGTCAACCAAACTACTGAAGATGAGGTATTCGACTTCTCTAATAGTGAATTTACACGAGAGGATCTCATCAACGCACTTATGAAATGGTCCATGAGTACAGAAAGCTGTCTCAGACATTCGAGGAAATTAAAGCTGAAAACAATGGTTTGAAAAATAGTTCAGCTGAACCAAGCACTGCTCATCTTGGAGAATCAGACAGTTTACAAACTAAGTTGAGTAAGCTGAAAATTGAGAATGATTCGTTGAGAACAATGTCCTGTGAGCTCTCATATGAAAATGAAATATTAAATCATGTGATGAGTTCCTGGACTAAGTCTTCGGTTTCCTTAAGTAGCTACATGAGATCCAAAAGCCATTAAATGATAAATTTGGCTTAGTTTTCAGTTTTGGTGAAAGCAGCACTGAGGAAACATGTACTCAATCAGATCTGGCTGGTGATAAATTCAAGAAAATGAATTTTGTCAAAGCCAGTGTGAGACATGATGTTTATGAGTCGGTCAAGTACGATGATCAGTTCACTGGACAGCATAAACATAAGGGTAAAAATGGTATTGGTTACACCAAGCCTGAGAACTGTAAGCCCAGCTGGCTAACGAACCGACTTGAGAAGGATAAGGCGAAAGTTGTACCTAAGTCGTCTGTTCTGAACCAGCAAAGGTGTGGCTCAACGAAGGCTAAATGGGTAAAGGTTCAGCACAAGCGTGATCTGAATGGTCAAAGTACAAAACCAAAGCTCAATAGATCACACAAGAATTCAGCACGAACCCTTGTGGACATCCATACTGGGAAAACTGTTAAGGTAATTCAAGTATGGGTCCCGAAAGGGGTAATCCGATCTGGACCCAAGTGAAATTGGGTACCAAAAGGTTATTTTTGTGATTGAAGGATAACAGGTAGACAGCTTCGAAGGACTCAAACAAATGGTATCTGGATAGCGGTGTGCGAGGCACATGACTGGCAATCCAAAGCTATTATCAGATCTGATGCCACAAAGGAGCCAAAATTGTTTTTGGTGACAACTCACCCGATAATACTGTGGGTAAGGGTAAGCTTACCCATGGTAACATTTCAATCTTTGATGTCCTTCTTGTTGAAAATCTATGTTATAGTCTTATTAGTATAAGTCAGATGTATGACAATGGTTACACGGTTAACTTTCAAAAGCACACGTGCACAGTTCAGAATCCATATGGTCTGACAGTATTAGTAGGAAACAGATCGAGGAATACCTACACAGTGAACGGGTCAGAGCATCTGGCATCTGAACAGATTTTCCTAGCAGCTGACTCTTCCAAGAGCTGGTTGTGGCACCAGAGAATGAATCATCTAAATTTCAAAACACTTGCCAAACTAGTAAGCTTGATTTGGTTTCTGGTATGCCCAAAATAAATTTTTCAAAACACAAGATTTGTTCAGCATGTCAGCTGGGAAAACATATTCATTCTATTTTTAAAAATAAAAGGGGTAATAGTTCTGCCCGAAGCTTGGAACTTTTACATATGGATCTTTTTGGTCCAATACCCGTAGCCAGCTTAGGGGGAACAAAATACACCCTTGTTGTTGTTGAAGATTTTTCAAAATTTAATTGGGTGGTGCTTTTAAAATTAAAGGATCAGACTGCTGACCATCTTATAAAACTTTTAAAATGTTTGCAAAATGAAAAACCTTGCAATATCAACCGGATAAGGAGTAATAGAGGTACTGGGTTTTTAAATAAAAAACTATCCTCTTATCTGGAAGATATTGGAATAAAGCATGAGCTTTCAGCATCTAGAACTCCTCAGTAGAACGGGTTAGCTGAGAGATAAATCATACTTTAAAAGAAGCTGCTCGAACTATGATTGCTGATTCCGACATTTCTCAAAAATTCTGGGCTGAAACAGTTAACACAGCTTGCTACACTCAAAACAGATCGATGATTAATAAGAATCATGGTGTTACCCTGTGAGGACTAAAAATCTGTATTTTTGGTGATTAGCGTAGTGCTCATATCTGAATAAAATTAACCAAAGAGATGTTGGCTATCGCATTTTCATTCTTGAGAGATTTGGTTAATTCGTTGGTGAATTTTCAGATTTGGTAAGATTCGGATTTGAGTTAGAATTGTTCAGATGTGAGCACTGGTCGTTATCGGGTTTGATTTAGTATAGCGCTAAATGAATTTCCTGTCAGGAATTGATTGTGGGAAGATTTCAGATTTGAGGTGTTTTGGAGACTCTAAGTTGAGGGATCAGATTTGAGTAAGGGAATTTAGAGGGAGAGGTAATGCGACGTCGTATCGCGTTATCAGACTTGACACTGAGTGAGTGATATCTGTTTAGCTGGTGCGAGCAGATGTGGGCTTCAATGCGGGAAGTGACGTGTTGGTCAAAGGTAGAATGTTTACCGACACGGTTCGATGATTTCAGATGTGGTCAAATCTAGATACGAGTTAATGGGTCTGAGTGCATGGGATCTGTTCCATATTTGGAGTCAGTGCGACGCCGTTTTGAGTAGTAGCACTTGGTTATCATAGCGAAGCCAGATTTGAGTTATCGTTGAGACCAGATATGAGGGGCTTTTGCCTTAGCGCTAGGATCTGAACTGTCGATGGGATCTGAATAAGCCGGAGCTGACTTTCACTATAGCGTTGACTGAAGGATTTAAATTCTAAGTAGCGATCGACACTTAGGCATTTTTTCACCCGATATTTTCTATCTTCTTCCCAGAGAAACACACGATTGTTACTGTTCATCCGAACCCTTCTCCGTTAGATTGCCATCGATTTTCGCCGTTGTTTGGAGCAAGATTGGTGGCGCTGGTTTCATCTTGCTTAGCTCTTTTTATTGATACCAGTTTGAAGTTGTAGATCGAATTGTCGAAGAGGAGCGAAGTAGTTGCAGGTTCGAATATCTTCACGACTTCGAGTCGATGGTTTTCCCCGTTCTGATTTGAGCTTCTGGGTAAGTGATTCTTCCCATTTAAAGCTTCTTTAGAGCTAGTAGAGCCTGTTTTGAGTAGTTGTGAGTAGTCTGGAACCTTGAAAATAGGCAGTAAGCAGATTTCTCTTAGTCTTGAGTTTACTGGATAGTGTTTTGGCAGATTTGAGCTTCCAGGAAACTTTGGTTGAGCTTGTCGTGAGCCAGTGAGGAAGCAGACTTGAGCAGATTGTTGGTGTCATGCCCTGGTGTGGTCTGATTGATATTTTAGCTGGTTTGAGGTACGAATTGAGCTCTTGTAACAGCTTTGGGCATGGACATGTTTATATTTCTTGTTGTGAAATCTGTATGTTGTGATCTCGTGACTCTGTGAACAGATTTGATTGACTGTGCTCTGTTTTATGATCTGTTCTACGTACTGATTATTGTATGCATTGGAATCTGATTATTGAATGGAATTCATGCATACATATTGAGCCTGATATTTGATTGATAACCTGAGTCGAGCTAGCATTCTGATCGGCCGGCTGAGTTGTCGCGCCTGAAGGGTCAAATGCTATCATCGGGGTGGTGGCCGGTTGATTCGTCGCGCTTGAAGACCACTGAGATGTGATGGCTGACGGCCTGAAGATCACGGACTGATGGTTGTTCCACTGGCTTATTGGATGTGCGTGGATGAGGCTCATTTGAGATATTTTCCAGCTGAGTCGTTGGCCTTGATGACCGATTCCTTTGAGAGCCATCATGCATATCATAACTTGAAGTATAGCATGTTGCTTGATTTGCTGTTTTTAGATTGCTCTTTGTACTAAGGTTTGACCTCTTTACTTGTCCCTGTTTTTGGGATGCCTTGTTCTGTATTGGCTTGGGCAGGTTCTTCAGGTAACCAGGCTGAAAAGAGTGGAGCTTCAGCTGGTCGATCCCCTTTCTGATTTTGAGTCCCAGTGTTATATATTATATTGGGCCAGGGGATGTCCTGTGCCTTTATTTTACTGAGGGATCTGTAGTTGATTTACTGCTTGCTATTTGTACCTGTTGATGGATTGTTTGAGTTTTGAGTTAAACTCATATTTTGAGTATGAACTATTTTAAGACGATGTTTTGGATCAGGCCCAACATTTCGAAAAAAAAATTTTAATCCCTGATTTCGTTGCTTCCGCTTAATTGCGTATTTATCTATGTATTAGCGCACTCGGCCTGACATTTTGGTATCAGAGCTTAAAATGGGATAAGCTCGATTTTTTTTCATCACACTTGAGTAAAGGCACAGAGTTTGGGTTTTTGTTTCTGATTGACTCTATGATCTCTGTGATTATATCTGCTTATGTGATTGAGACTATCTGACTATGTATTTGTTTGTTGGTTCTTACCCTGAGCTTTGTTAGATGCCGTCGAGGAGAGGTAGAGGTAGAACCACTAGGCGGACTGCTGAGGATTCTAGGGCTCCCGATAGTGATGAGGATGTTGAGCAACCGAGTGAACCTTTGCATCGTCGGGCTAGATAGACGAAGGTGGAGGATGTGACTCGACAGATTGGAGAGATGGAGTCGGTTCTATCTAGATTCCAGCGGACTAATCCCCATACGTTCACTGGCTCTGAGAGTGGTTTGATGTCTGAGGACTGGCTAGAGCACATGTAAGAGTTGTTTGACGCTGTGGAGTACTCGCAAGAGAGGATATTGAAGCTAGCGGTTTTGCAGTTGAGGGAGAATGCTCAACGCTGGTGAAAAGGTACTTCCCGAATCTTGAGAGAGGGTGGGGCTGTGATTACTTGGGAGAGCTTCTGCGTAGCATTTTGACAGGAGTATACCCCAGAGTCCTACTACAACAATCGCTAGCGAGAGTTTGATAATCTGAAGCAAGGGGACTTGAAGGTGGCCGAGTATGCCAGGCAGTTTTCTTCCCTTCTGTCGTATGTTCCCCATGTGGCTAAACAGGAGAGGACTAAGAGGAACAAGTTTTTGAGAGGATTGAAGCCTGAGTTGTTCCGGATGGTGTTGGCCGGTTCTCCTGTGACTTATGCTGCGGCCGTGGATAGAGCAGTGGACATTTAGGAAATTTTTTAGAAGCACAGAATCAGGTTCAGCCGACAGCTAGACGTTCCTTTCAACATGTTATTGAAGTGACTCAATAGTTTCAGTCTCCTCAAGGGTCACAGCAATCGAATCGTCAGAGGTTCAGGCCTCGAGGGAAGCAATTCAAGAGATGATCGGATTCGAGTTCCTCTGGTTCTGTGAGCTCTGGTGGCAGTGGTTCTGGCAGTATGTCTTGTGTACAGTGCGGAGGGAAGCACATGACTTCGCAGTGTCGTGGATTTTGAGGTCTTTGCCATCAGTGTGACCAACCAGGACATTTTTCCAGAGTGTTTCCTCTGATGGGTGGACAGCCTGTGAGTCAGTCGCAGCAAGGTTCCGTTGGTGGATCTTCGCAGCGACAACAACCTTTTGTTCAGTCCCAACGTTCTAGATTCCAACCCCATGAGCCGTCTAGGTTTGGAGGACCTTCGAGACCCCAGTTTTCGGGACCACAGCAGGCCCAGGTGAATGCATTGACGAGAGAGCAGGCTTCCGAGATACCTGGGGGAGTGATTGCAGGTACTTTCTTTATCTTTGATTTTCCTGCATGAGTTTTATTTGATACTAGAGCATCACACTCCTTTATTTCTGAACTGTTTGTATATGAGTGTGGTTTGAGTTCTACCCCACTGTGTGATGCTGTCTCCGTATCTAGCCCTGCTGGCGTGAGTCTGTTGTCCCATGAGGTGGTGTTGGATTGCCTTATTTTGATGAGCATGTGTTGGTACTAATCTGATTGCTTTGGGAATTAGAGATTTTGACTGCATCTTGGGTATGGATGTGATGTCTGAGTATAGAGCGACTGTTGACTGTTTCCATGGTATGGTGAGATTTAGGCCTCGATTTGGGGAGAAATGGGATTTCTATGGTGCTGATTCACGATCTAAGATTCCACTGGTGTCCGCCATGGAGATGTTTGTTTTATTGTCGCTAGAGAATTCAGGGTTTATGTGTTCGAGAAGATGCCCAACTAGCCAACTTGTGGCGTGTGGGTTTTATAGACTCTTGTACAAACAGTCTTTATATATGATATTCGCATTTACTTATATGGCATTCTTTACTTTTCATTATGTGTGTAATGATTTACAATTGCATTGAATAAAGACCTAGAATGCACTAAAGCGTATGTTAGATGTGATAGTGGGTATGACGGCTATCATGAAACACATCTAATAGTCGTTGTGTATTCTGAACATGTTCCTAGTCGATTGGGCCGTCAAAATGAGGATAAGGCCGCCCGAGTTCGAGACTAGTATCTGCGATGCGAAGTACCATGTTTCATTGGTAGGGAACATTGTGATGTTCTGAGCATGCAGATAGGTAGTGACCTGGTGATCTATCGAACTACCCTCGTTAAGACTTTCCAAGTGGTTACCATTTGTCGAGTGGATAAGTCCGAGGTCTTGGTTGTACTGATTAGTCCTCACGACTCGAAATGTCATTGAGACTCTACATGATAGGCGTCTCACTTTGACTCGTTTGCCGACTCACTTGGGGTCATAAGGCGTAGGGATTGGGTGAGACCCCGATGCATGTAGGAGTCGATGCATCGTTGTCGAGGATTCACCGCTCGCAGACATGCGTGGATATCCTACACTATCTGAGGGGATAATAGTGTATAAATCTCTGGCCAGAGTACTAGAAGTGTTTTAGGTAAATGTGTTTACCTAGTTATACTCACGATGTCACTATTCGATCTCCAAGATGTATGCATAGCTATCGGATCTATAGCGACTCTCGATTTACCAATGGTCGTTGATCTGATCGGTATATATGGACTGAAAGGACCGTACTGTACGCTAACCAAAACCGACTGGTTCTTGCAGGCACTATCAGTGATACCTAGGGGATCATGGGGCGATGTTGCTAGGCGCATTACCATGATCCGTTGGGCAGGTCCGGAATTGTGATTCCGGAACCACAATGGTTGTGGGCCCACGGCTAGCTGTATCCCTGAACCATTGAGGGTCACACAAGTACTAGAATCGAGATTCCCGCACGGATACTCAGCTCAATGTGTTGAGCACGAGAAGAGGACTTCGGGAAGTGCGACTTCCTAAAAAGTCAACAGGGGTCAAACCGGGGTTTCCCGCTGTTGAGGGGCAAAACGGTCATTTTGCACTGGGGTTCTGAAAAATGGTTTTTCAGATCATAATATTCAGTTTTGAAAACTGAGTCGATCCGTCCGATCTGATCGGCGATCGGAGTTACGGTGAAGTCTCGATGATGGAGATGAAACGAATGTTCATCGTTGGACCCGGGCCCGTTGGGCCGGATCCAAATCCATCACCTATTCTATTTAATATAGGATTATGACTAAACCAAAACACAAGTGTTACAACTTAACCTAACCCTAGACACAAAGTAGCCGCCTCCCTCCTCTCTACACACGCCGCCGCCTTGCGCCGCCGCCGCCGCCGCCGCCTCGAGTCGCCGGAATTCGTTCCGGCCGATTCGACGAGGAGAATCCGTTCGTGCAGAATTCGTCAGTGCTTCTAGTGTAGGCTGACGAAGGAGTCTCGGTTCTGGTCGTGGACCGGATTGGAGATTATCTACCGCAATCTACCGAGAAGAGCCGGGTTCTTGTAATTCCGGTTGGAGCCAGGCACAAGTGCCAGCAAGGTATTCGTTTTGAACGCCCTATGAATTATGAATTCTATTTTTTGTATTGATCGTCTCCCGGCCTTTATTCTTTGTTCTTCCGCTGCCTCGCCGGGGAGCGGATCCGGATCCCCAACATTATGATCTGCGACTTGGATGTCTCTCATGAATCGAGAGTAGGGTTGAGTGATGTCCCTATTGCTCGTGAGTTCCCTGATGTGTTTCCGGAAGATTTTCCTGGATTTCCTCCGAAGCGAGAGATTGACTTCAGCATAGAGTTGGTGCCAGGGACAGCCCCGATTTCTAGAGCTCAGTATCGGTTGGCGCCAGTTGGTTTGAAGGAACTTAAGGATCAGTTGGGTGATCTTTTGGATAAAGGCTTCATCATACCGAGTATGTCACCTTGGGGAGCTCTGATTCTTTTAGTGAAAAAGAAAGATGGATCTATGAGGACGTGCGTAGATTTTCGGCAGTTGAATAAAGCGACAGCGAAGAGTAAGTATGCGTTGCCGAGAATCGATGATCTGTTTGATCAGTTGGAGGGATCTGCTGTATACTCTAAGATTGATCTATGATCTGGTTACCATCAGTTGTGGATTAGAGACGCTGATGTAGAGAAGACGGCTTTCAGGACGAGATATGGGCATTATGAGTTCTGGTGATGCCGTTTGGACTGACGAATGCTCCTGCTGTCTTCATGGATCTGATGAATCGCGTCTTCAACGAGTATATTGATCACTTTGTGATTGTCTTCATAGATGACATCCTGGTGTATTCGAGGAATTACAGAGAGTATAACGAGCACTTTAGGTTGGTATTGCAGAAACTGAGAGACTCATAGCTGTATGCGAAGTTCAGCAAATGTGAATTCTGGTTGGATAGAGTTGTCTTTTTGGGTCATGTCATTTCGGAACAAGGTATTTCTGTGGATCCTGGTAAGGTCGAAGCAGTTCTTAACTGAATCGACCTAGGAATGTCTCCAAGATCTGTAGTTTCTTGGGTTTGGCTGGCAATTATAGACGTTTCATCGAGAAGTTCTCTTGATATCCAGGCCGATGACTCAGTTGAACCATAAAGATAGGAATTTTGTCTGGACTGATGAGTGTGAGTCTAGTTTCCAGTTGCTTAAGGAGAAGTTGACTATTGCTCCTGTGATGGCATTGCCTTCGGGTTCTGGAGGTTATGTAGTGTGCTCTGATGCTTCTCTGAGTGGTTTGGGATGCGTGTTGATGCAGAATGGGCGTGTGATAGCCTATGCGTCTCGACAGTTGAAACCCATGAGACGAGGTATCCCGTTCATGATCTGGAGTTGCCTGCGTTAGTTTTTGCCTCGAAGATTTGGCGTCATTATTTGTATGGTGAGCAATTTGTGGTGTACACGGACCACAAGAGTTTGAAGTATATCTTCACCCAGTCTGATTTGAATATGAGGCAACGTCTTTGGATGGAGTTGCTTAACGATTTTGACTGTGAGATACAGTATCAGCCTGGGGATGAACTTAGTGGCCGATGCTCTGAGTAGAAAAGCTCAACCTGCAATGTTGACGTCGATGAGGATATCCAAAGTCCATGAGGATTTGGGGACTTCTGGATGGTATTTTCAGCTGAGTGATCGGTGCTTTAAATTTTCTTCTTTTCAGGTTGAACCACATATTGTTGCAGACATTAGAGCAGCGCAGAAAACTGACCCGTATATTCATGAGTTGAAGATTAAAGTCTAGAATGGTAAGTCCGAGGATTTTTATGTTGCTTCTGATGGATGCCTAAGATTACGTGGTAGATTGGTGGTTCCAAACCTGATTGATTTGAAAGAAACTATTTTGAATGAATCTCATTGTAGTCGATACAGTGTGCATCCGGGGGAGAAGAAGATGTACCATGCCTTGAAATCTCACTATTGGTGGGAAGGCATGAGGAATGATATTTCTGTATTTGTAGCTCGATATTTGAATTTTCAACAGGTCAAGGATGAAAGGATGAGACTTGGTGGATTGATACAGAGTCTATAAGTGCCTCAATGGAATTGGGAACACATCGCCATGGATTTTGTGACGCATTTACCTCGATCGAATAGGGGATGTTGTTAGGATAAAATTTATTAGTTTTGGTGATAACAAAATAAGACTAGTTGCTACTGGAAAATCATCCGTTGGATTTTACAGGAGAACATTTTCAGTCGACGGGTTGATTTTCAGCAGTTGGTCTATTCGGAGAAATTCAGCAGATGGAAGAATTCAAAAGATCAGTCGTTGGTTTGTTTTCAGCTGTTGGACTTTTCAGAGGTAACCAGCAGGTAGATTCTTCCAGAGCATATCAGCAGACAGTTGTTTTAGTTGCAGGCGCAAGCATTTGAGAGTTAGCGAGTTTTGTTAAGGATTGCAAAACGACAGCGTATTGGAACCAGTCGGGAGCTACAGTGATTTATATAACCAGTCGGGAGCTACAGTGATTTATGTAACCAGTCCCTGATATTGGTGTTTTCGTATAGCTAAAACGATAGCGTTTGGATTAGTCAAAACGACAGCGTTCAAATAAGTTGAAACTACAGCGTATTGGACTAGCGCTAAAATGCAGTCATTGGAGGTTGCGTTGTTAATTCAGCATATGGCTACAGTATTCTCTTGATCCAGTCGCTGTTTCTCTTAATCGTTGCAACCAGCCGATACATTATAAAAGGAAGATATTTCAAGCGATCAGCTGGTGCATATTTTCAGGCGTTGAAAGAAATCAGCCGGAAAGTAGTGCAAGTAATCAGCTGTTGCATAAACGATGAATCGATTCAAACGTTCATATCAGAGGAAATCAAAGTTGGAGATTTAATCGTACTTGTGCTTTAATTGAGGGAACAGTATCAGTAATATTCTAGGTAAATAGTACACTATATCAGAGGGAGGTTTACGGCGTTTGCACAAATATGGAACGCTGCCAAATTTGCTCTGACATTGTGCGACTTGCCTCTTGGTGGAGCAGGATTTACGGCGTACGAATTGACAGAAATTCAAAAGGAGATTTTGTTGTCTTTGAAGAAATTAATGACCGTTGAGATCGAAGACTATAAATAGCAGAAGTTTGGATTGAAGAACTCTCTCGCTCTTATACCTTGCTGTTACGCTGCCATTTTTACGAGCTATTCTCATATTGTAGCATTCTCAAAAAGCTCAAACACTCGAAGAACAAAACCGCTGATCTTCATAAGATAAACCTTCGAGTCATCTTTTGGTTCACTTGTTGAATCGCGTTTCTACGTTTTTGAAACCAGAAGATTTTACAGTCTCAATTGTGTTGTATTTCATTGTTATATCATTCGATTGAGTCTGTAACGAACGTGCTCATTAAAGCCGTTCGAAAAATTTCATTCTCTTGTAAAACCAGCAGCTGCGTCTGCGCTTTAGATTGTGGTGTTGCTAGGAGTTCACCTGGAACGAGGCTCAGTAATCGGGTGTTTGTAGAAGGACTACACGCATCAAATCTTCTAGTGAAACCTTCCTGAAAAGGAAGAATGAGAGACGTAGGATATTGATATCCGAACTTCCAGAAACAAATTCTCGACCCTAATCTTTTATTTAACGCATCTATTTATCGTTTTACTGTTCACTGATCGATTGACTTATTTTCGCACAATATTTGTTAGCCAAGAGATAAGCTGCTAAACTGAGATCCTTAAATCTGATAACTCGGATTTAAGTTAAGCAGTGCTTGTAAAACTTGTTTTAAAAGGTTTCGAAAATTTAAAAATACCAAGAGTTCATTCAACCCCTCCCTTCTGAACTCTTGCAACTGTTTTTCAAACCACATTGATTGTATTTTGGGACTATCAATTGGTATCAGAGCCAAGGTCACGGGTTCGATTCCCACTGATTGCAAGGAGTGCAATTATTGGGAGGGGGATTGTTGGAGTGCAATAATTGCCCCTGCTAGGTAGAGCGATCGAACCGTGGCGCTTATGTTGCTATACGATTTAAAAGATTGGAGTTGCACCGTTACCACCAGCTATAGCTTTTGGTAAAGCGGCAAGCGCTTGGTCCTACAGATGTGATGCGATTTGGGTGTTGTTGATAGACTTTCGAAGTCAGCCCATTTTATTCCCTATGATGTGAGGTGTTCGATGAAGAAGATGGCGAAGTTGTATATCGACCATGTGGTGAGATTGCATGGAGTGCCTGTTTCGAAAGTGTCAGATAGAGATCCAAGGTTTACTTCCCGATTCTGGAAGAGCTTGCAGGCAGCGATGGGTTCAATATTGGCTATGAGTACAGCGTACCATCCCTAGATAGATGGCCAATCCGAGAGGACCATTCAGACTTTAGAAGATATGCTGCGAGCTGTTGTGTTGGATTTCAGTGTTGGTTGGCAGGATTCCTTGTCCTTAGTTGATTTTTCGTATAACAACATCTACCAAGTGACTATCGGGATGTCTCCATTTGAAGCGTTGTATGTGTTAGAGTAGATGCCCAACTAGCCAACTTGTGGCGTGTGGGTTTTATTGACTCTTGTACAAACAGTCTTTATATATGATATTCGCATTTACTTATATGGCATTCTTTACTTTCATTATGTGTGTAATGATTTACAATTACGTTGAGTAAAGACCTAGAATGCACTAAAGCGTATGTTAGATGTGATAGTGGGTATGACGGCTATCATGAAACACATCTAATAGTCGCTGTGTATTCTGAACATGTTCCTAGTCGATTGGGCCGTCAAAATGAGAATAAGGCCACCCGAGTTCGAGACTAGTATCTGCGATGCAAAGTACCATGTTTCATTGGTAGGGAAAATTGTGATGTTCTGAGCATGCAGATAGATAGTGACCTGGTGATCTATCGAACTACCCTC
>KQ989042.1:109150-122174 GCA_001598015.1 Dorcoceras hygrometricum | reverse complement strand
CTGAGTCGATCCGTCCGATCTGATCGGCGATCGGAGTTACGATGAAGTCTCGGTGGTGGAGATGAACTGAATGTTCATCGTTGGACCCGGGCCCGTTGGGCCGGATCCAAATCCATCACCTATTCTATTTAATATAGGATTATGACTAAACCAAAACACAAGTGTTACAACTTAACCTAACCCTAGACACAAAGTAGCCGCCTCCCTCCTCTCTACACACGCCGCCGCCGCCGCCTTGCGCCGTCGCCTTGCGCCGCCGCCGCCTCAAGTCGCCGGAATTCGTTCCGGCCGATTCGACTAGAAGAATCCGTTCGTGCAGAATTCGTCAGTGCTTCTAGTGCAGGCTGACGAAGGAGTCTCGGTTCTGGTCGTGGACCGGATTGGCGATTATCTACCGCAATCTACCGAGAAGCGCCGGGTTCTTGTAATTCCGGTTGGAGCCAGGCACAAGTGCCAGCAAGGTATTCGTTTTGAACGCCCTATGAATTATGAATTCTATTTTTCATATTGATCGTCTCCCGGCCTTTATTATTTGTTCTTCCGCTGCCTCGCCGGCGGGCGGATCCGGATCCCCAACAGTATGATCGTAAGTGTAGATCACCGATCTGCTGGGAAGATACTGGTGAGAAGCAGTTGTCTACTCCTGAATTTGTGCATCACATGAAAGACCAGATTGATATGATTCAGAGTAGGATGAAAGCTGCTCAAGATCGACATGCTAACTATTCTAACAAGCGACACAGACCATTGGAATTTGAGGTTGGCGATCGTGTGTTTCTCAAATTTTCTCTTTTCAAGAGAGTGATGAGATTCAGATCTAAAGGTAAATTGGCTCCTAGATTAGTTGGTCCCTATGATATTGTTGAGAGTATTGGACAGATGGCTTATAGATTGAGGCTGTCTGATGAGTTAGCAGCGATGCATGATGTGTTTCATGTGTCAATGTTGAGGAAATATGAGCCAGATCCGTCGCATGTGCTGAGGACTAATGAAGTTGAGCTGGATTCTACCTTGAGCTATGTTGAATATCAAGTGCAGATCCTGGATAGAAAGGAGAAGCAGTTGATAAATAAGGTTATACCGTTAGTGATGGTCCAATGGAGTAAGCATGGTCGTGAAGGAGCTACCTGGGAAGTTGAAGAAAAGATGAGGCAGAAGTGTCCGCATCTGTTTGAGTGATGGCAGTAGCATTCCAGGTAACTTCTGGTTTGGTTGATTTCATGTTTTGAGTTGTTCTGGTGTTTTGCTTGATTCTGATTTTTTGCTGTAAGTTGATTTTGAGGACGAAATCGATTTCTAGTGGGGGGGAGTGTGAGGACTAGAAATCTGTATTTTGGTGATTAGCATAGTACTCAGATCTGAATAGAATTAACCAAAGAGATGTTGGCTATCACATTTTCATGCTTGAGAGATTTGGTTAATTCGTTGGTGAATTTTCAGATTTTGTGAGATTCGGATTTGAGTTAGAACTGTTCAGATGTGAGCGATGGTCGTTATCGGTTTGATTTAGTATAGCCCTAAATGAATTTCCTATCTGGAATTGATGGTGGGAAGATTTCAGATTTGAGGTGTTTTGGAGACTCTAAGTTGAGGGATCATATTTGAGTAAGGGAATTTATAGCGAGAGGTAATGCGACGTCGTATCGCGCTATCAGACTTGACACTGAGTGAGTGATATCTGTTTATCGGGTGCGAGCAGATGTGGGCGTCAACACGGGAAGTGCGTGTTGGTCAAAGGTACAGTGTTGATCGGCACGGTTTGATGATTTCAGATGTGGTCCAATCTGGATACGATGCATGGTATCTGTTCCAAATTTGGAGTCAGCGCGACGTCGTTTTGAGTAGTAGCGCTTGGTTAGCGTAGCGAAGCCAAATTTGAGTTATCGCTGAGACCAGATATGAGGGGCTTTTGCCTTAGCGCTAGGATCTGAACTGTCGATGGGATCTGAATAAGCCAGATCTGACTTTCACTGTAGCATTGACTGAAGGATTTAAATGCTAAGTAGCGATCGACACTTAGGCATTTTTTCACCCGATATTTTCTATCTTCTTCCCAGAGAAATCCTCGATTGTTACTGTTCACCCGAACCCTTTTCTCCGCTAGATTGTCGTCGATTTCCGCCGTTGTTTGGAGCAAGAATGGTGGCGCTGGGTTCGTCTTGCTTAGCTCTTTCGATGGATACCAGTTTGAAGTTGTAGATCAACTTGTGGAAGAGGAGCGAAGTAGTTGCAGGTTCGAATATCTTCGCGATTTCCAGTCTATGATTTTCCCCATTCAGATTTGAGCTTCTGGGTAAGTGATTCTTCCCATTTTAAGCTTCGTTAGAGCTAGTCTTCGCGATTTCCAGTCTATGATTTTCCCCATTCAGATTTGAGCTTCTGGGTAAGTGATTCTTCCCATTTTAAGCTTCGTTAGAGCTAGTAGAGCCTGTGTTGAGTAGTTGTGAGTAGTCTGGAACCTTGACAATAGGCAGTAAGCAGATTTCGCTTAGTCTTGAGTTGACTGTCTAGTTGTTTCGATAGATTTGTGCTTCCAGGCAGCTTTGGTTGAGCTTTTCGTGAGCCAGTGAGGAAGCAGACTTGAGCAGATTGTTGGTGTCGTGCCCTGGTGTGGTCTGATTGATATTTTAGCTGGATTGAGGTACGGATTGAGCTCCTGTAAACAGCTTTGGGCATGGACATGTTTATATTTCTTGTTGTGAAATCTGTATGTTGTGATCTCGTGACTCTGTGAACATATTTGATTGACTGTGCTCTATTTTATGATATGTTCTACGTACTGATTATTGTATGCGTTGGAATCTGATTATTGAATGGCATTCATGCATACATATTGAGCCTGATATTCGATTGATAACCTGAGTCGAGCTAGCATTCTGATCGGCCGGCTGAGTTGTCGCGCCTGAAGGGTCAAATGCTATCATCAGGGTGGTGTCCGGCTGATTCGTCGTGCTTGAAGACCACTGAGATGTGATGGCTGACGGGCCTGAAGATCACGGACCGATGGTTGTTCCACCGGCTTATTTGTTGTGTGTGGATGAGGCTCATTTGAGATATTTGCCAGCTGAGTCGTTGGCCTTGATGACCGATTCCTTTGAGAGCCATCATGCATATCATAACTTGAAGTATAGCATGTTGCATGATTTGCTGTTTTTAGATTGCTCTTCGTACTGAGGTTTGACCTCTTTACCTTTCCCTGTTTTTGGGCGGCCTTGGTCTGTATTGGCTTGGGCAGGTTCTTCAGGTAACCAGGCTGGACAGAGTGGAGCTTCAGCTGGTCGATCCCCTTCCTGATTTGAGTCCCAGTGTTATGTATTTATATTGAGCCAGGGGATGTCCTGTGCCTTTATTTTACTGAGGGGATCTGTAGTTGATTTACTACTTGCTATTTGTACCTGTTGATGGATTGTTTGAGTTTTGAGTTAAACTCATATTTTGATTATGAACTATTTTAAGACGATGTTTTGGATCAGGCCCAACATTTCAAAAAAAATATTTTAAGCCCTGATTTCGTTGCTTCCGCTTAATTGTGTATTTATCTATGTATTAGCGCACCGGGCCTGACGTACCCCATATGAGATATGGAGTGGCAAGAAACCTGACATTTCTTATTTCAGGGTGTTTGGATGCAGATGTTTCATTCATAACAATGACAAAAAGCATCTAACTGCCTTTGATGCTAAATCTGATGCAGGTATATTTCTTGGATACTCAGTCGTGAGCAAAGCGTATAGAGTGTTTAACAACCAGAGCTTGACGGTTGAAGAATCAGCTCACTTCGTATACAACGAAACCAGTTTTTTGATCCAATTCAGCTGGAAACTTAAATGACTTGTGTTCACGTCTGGAATCAACCATCTTTGATGACTCAAGTGATGACGTGCCACATATGAGATATTCAGCTGATTGACAACAAGCATTGGAAGCACCAAACGATGACATCCAAATTGCGCACGCTGATCAGACAGGTAACATAGAAGTCATTGATTTGACTAATGTTGACCAAGTGCAGGAACAGATCGCAACAAGTGTGCCAGCTGCAAGTGATGAACCGACTACTGGACAAGATGCTGCAAGAGCTGATCATACACTCAATCAAGTGGAATCAGTACCAATTATTCAAGATGAAGACATACAGTCAGACATCCAAGCTGAACAGGGAGCAAATCCAATTGGATCTGACCTTCGTTGGAACAGAATCATCCACCTGAGCAGATCATAGGTAATGTAAATTATCCTATTTGCACACGAGGCCAGCTTATGCACGAGTACTTCAATTCAGCATTCATTTCTCATATAGAACCTAAGCTGATAGAAGAAGCCTTAGCAGACCCAAGATGGATAGATGCTATGCAAGATGAACTTAGCCAATTTAAGAGAAACAATGTATGGCAGTTAGTTCCTAGACGTACTAAAAATTCAGTGATATGAACTAAATGGGTCTTTAGGAACAAACTAAAAGAGGATGGTGTTATTAGAAACAAGTCTCGACTACTAGCTCAAGGTTTAGACAACTTTAAGGAATAGATTTTGATGAAACATTTGCTCCCGTAGCCAGATTATAGGTCATACGCATGTTTCTTGCATATTCTAAAAACTTCAAAGTCTTTCAAATGGATGTAAAGAGTGCCTTTCAAAATGGAATCTTGACTGAGGAAGTGTATGTTGCACAACCTCCTAGCTTCGTCAATCATACATATCCAGATCACGTCTATATACTGGATAAAGCTCTATATCGGTTTAAGCAAGCACCCAGAGCTTGGTATGATAACTGTCGAAATTTCTTATTGATCATGATTTTGTAATAGGCACCGTGATAAGACTGCCTTTCAAAATGGAATCTTGACTGAGGAAGTGTATGTTGCACAACCTCCTAGCTTCGTCAATCATACATATCCAGATCACGTCTATATACTGGATAAAGCTCTATATCGGTTTAAGCAAGCACCCAGAGCTTGGTATGATAACTGTCGAAATTTCTTATTGATCATGATTTTGTAATAGGCACCGTGATAAGACGTTATTTAAATTTGTGAAAAATGATCATGTTCTGTTGGTAAAAAATATATGGTGTCAACTAACCCCAAATTCTTCCAGAGATTTTCTAAACGGATGCAGGAAAAATTTGAGATGAGCATGATAGGAGAGCTGACGTTCTTTCTAGGCTTACAAGTCAGACAGCTTGAGAATGGAATATTCATCAATCAAGCTAAGTATACGAAAGAACTGCTGAAGAAATTTGGACTGGAAAACAGCTCAGCAGGAGCTACCCCGATGAGTGCTTCAAACAAACTTGATAAAGATGAAGCTGGAACTGCAATTCAGGTATCTTTATAACGAGGTATTATTGGCTCATTGATTTATTTAACTGCTAGCAGACCAGACATCATGTTTGCTGTCTGTATGTGTGCTAGTTTCCAAACAGAGCCTAAACAATCTCATTACATTGCAGTAAAACAAATTTTAAACTATCTTAAAGGAACTCCCAATGTGGGTCTTTGGTATCCCAAAGACTCCAGCTTTCAACTAATTGGTTATATTGATGAAGATTACGCAGGTTGTAGGATTTATAGGCAAAGCACAAGTGGTACTTGTCAATTTTTGGGAGATCGGCTGATTTCCTGGTTTAGTAAGAAGCAAACATCTATTGCTACGTCCACAGCTGAAGCAGAGTATTTAGCAGCTGGAATCTGCTGTGCTCAGATCTTATGGATTCAACATCAGCTCAAAGACTACGGCATTGATGCTTCGAAAGCTCCCATTTTCTGTGACAATACCAGTTCCATAGCCATCACTCATAACCATGTGTTGCATTCAAGAACAAAGCACATAGATATAAGGCATCACTTCATAAGAGATCACGTGCTTAATAAGGACGTCCGACTGGAGTATGTGACAACAGATCAGCAAGTTGCTGATATCTTCACAAAACCTATACCAGTCGCTAAGTTTTCGTTTTTTCGAAATATTCTTGGTCTCTTAGAATTGCCTTAATCTATTGCTGTGAAAAATTTTGCAGGTTGTACAGCTTTAGTTTACTTCAGCTTTGGGTCTTCTGTTCAGGGGGAACAACGAGGAACCTCAGATTTGGTGAACTTCAGCTTTGGGAGAACCTAAGCTTTAGGGGGAATAACAGATCATAGTTAATAAGTGCTGAGTCAGCTGAATACGTGGGATCTGAATCTAGTCAGCTCATGCGTATATACAGCTGATACCTATATGTTATCTGATCTGAAAGTAACCTAGCTGACATATTAAAAAGATCAACGGTAGTGATGTATTATAAAATGGCACTTCCATTTTTACTTTTAAACTACGGGTTAAATTTCAAAAACCTTTTCAAATTATGATCGCGCCATTGGATGATTGACACGTGTTTTGTCATCATGCGAAACGTCACATCCAAACTATTTATTCGTACCGTTTCGTATTATTTTTCCTTTTATACGTCATTTACATTTCTTCTAACACTTACCTTGCAAGATATTATTCTCGTGCTTTCAGTGCTCTTTGTTTGCAGATATCTCATTCCTCAGCGATTTTATTCGATCTAACAACTACAATGGCTACTTCACTCATTCAGATTGCTCTTCAAGTCAACTTTGAATCAGTATTGAGTCTCTCTGACGAAGGAATGGTTTCGATTTTCAAATCCCTAGAGTCGTCTGGAATCCATGGGTTTCTGGGTTGTTCTGCTGTTATCTATGAACAAGATTTGGAGAACTTCTTTGTCAACGCCTTTGAGAGAGAAAATACAGTGATAAGATCGGTTTAGGGAAAGTTTGTAGAAATTTCTGAAGAGCAGTTTGCTTGAGTTTTTTATCTACCGTCAGAAGGGCTGACGTCTATGGATGAGTTGCCTAAATATCTGATAAATGAAGCAAGGAAAGCCTTTTCTGCGAGTGGTGAACCGATTAAGACTTCGTTCAAGAAGAAGGAGATGAAGATCGAGTGCCGTCTATTGAATGATATTCTGGCCAAGACAGTTACGACCAAGGCTGGTTCTTTTGATGCTGTAACACACGAGAGGTTTCTGCTTATGATAGCTATCCACGGAGGCATAAATATAAATTGGAGAAGATTCTTGTTCGACATTCTGTAGGACATGGTGACTCCCTCTTCAAAGCAAGCCAAGGGGTTTGCATCTCAAATTCGTGTTATACTAAAGGGAGCCCCAGATCTGACTTTGGGAGAGTCGAAAACTTTCCCACCTCTGAAGATCCTTACTGTCAATACTATTGGCACTTACGTTGCTAAAAACAAATCTGTGTCGACAACTGCTGAAGAGGTGACGGATGAGCCAGCGATGGAGAAGGTGGTTAAGGCAGCAGTGAAGAGGAGACCAGCTCCTACTGCTGAGCCAGTTGCTAAGAAGAAGCGCACTACTGTTGGGAGAGCTGCTCCCACAGAGAAGAATTTATCTATTATACCAGTGGTACAAGATGTTGAACCAATTTCCGTGATCCCTGCTGGGATCTCCATAGTCCAAACAAAAAAAGCTCCCAAGCGCAAATTGATATTGCAGGAGGATTCCGATGAGGAGGCGATGGATCAGCAGGAGAAGGAAAAGGAGGGGACAGCTGAGATGGAGACAGTTGAGGAGGAGACTGCTAAGGAGAAGAAAGATAAGGAGGCCACTGACTCTGAAGACACGGAACCCTTGAGCAAGGTTTTGAAGCTTACTGAGACATCTCTGTCTGATGAGGAGTCACTTCCGATTGATGATATTTTCAGGAAAATTCCGGAAGATATGATGCTTCCATCTATCTTGGCTGAGGAGCCAACTCAGATTAAATTTGGTCGCGGAATAGAAATAAAGGAAGTGGACTGGTACAAGGCCACCCTTCCGAAGATTGACCCTATGGACAAGGGGAAGGCGCCCCTTGTGGAGTAGATAAAAAGCAATCCAGCTAAGGATATTTTTACTTTTATTTCTGTAGATATAGAGCTTCTTGTACAGATCCAAGACGCCGTTATAGGGGAAATAGTTTCATTCTTTAATTCTTGCAGTATTCGTGTCTTAGCCGCTTTGAAGTTAGTTTCAGATTTGGCCGCCAAAGAAGACCAGCTATTGACATGGGCAGAAATTGATTCGTTACAGATAGCTGTTCAGAGGCGATTGTATATAACTCCGCAATACAGAGAGATGTTGATTCGCAAATTTTTGGAGGCTAGGTGCGGCAATTTTGAATCCGGCACGGCCACATCCGCTATTGATCTTCAAGTTTTGGATTTGCTTTCAAACGCTCATCGCCTTGCATTGATAAAATCGATGGAGCAACTGAGGCAACATAAGCTGGAGTGGACACATCCATCTTCCTCAAATCTGTTTGGAGGAGATGTTGACCAGAGCAGAGGAATTCATGCGCAATTTTGTCCGAATGTTGCTTCTACCAGCTGGGTAAGGTCTCTTATTTTTATTGACGGGTCTTGGAAAGTTGTACTAGGTGCAGATTAGATGCCTGCAAGGTTAGCGATACCATCTACTTCTATACGAAGGAAGCATCTACCTCAGAGGCCATTCGTGGATGCGTTTGCTCGTATTTGTGTTTTTATTGAACTAGTCCAAGATCTTGATTCTCGAAGACCTTATTCTGCTATTGTTCAGAGGCTCTGGGCTGAGATTTGTACAGATGTAGTTCAGTTTTCACTTTTTGGACACCTACAGCCAGTGGGTTCAGTCAATACGTGTAGAGATATAGTTGTCATTAATTCATTTTTGATTTCAGAGACAATACCTACAGGCATTTTTGATGCTATTCAGCACGGCCAGAGTGCTGAAGGTTTTGTTGATTTCTTTGTACAGCAGATTTCAGATAGTTCAAGCTCAGATATCTCACCATCTTCTAGTTTGACTTCATCCAGTTCGACTTCCAGTGATTCCAGTATGCACTTTTCAGCTGACATTCCTCAGATTCACATGCCTACTATTGCTTTTCCATCGACCGAATTCACAGAGGCCACTGCATAGCTCCGATCATCTATTGATTAGATTCAATTAGAGCAGGTGCAGACTAGAGAACGTGTAGAGGATCTCAAATCTGAACTTTCACAGAAGATTACCAAACTCGAGCTCGCTTTTGCACAGTTTACCTCGTGACAAGATATGGTCTTTATGGCTCAAATCAATGACGTGAAAGGAGGTTCAGGTTCAAAAGGCTGTTTTGTCTCAATAAATTGACTTCATTCAGTTTGGAAACACATGAGGGTCTCAATACTCTTTGTGCCCAACTCACTGAAATCATTGCCTATATTAATAGAGGGCGTGATGACAAAAAGGGGGAAGAGAGTAGCAGAGGTCCGCAGCCTGAAGACAGAAGCAGACCTAGTGGAGGTGGAAGTGGTGGAAGCAGAAGTGAACCACCATCGAAGAGAGAAAGTGGTTCGCACAGAGGAAGAGGAAGTAGACTTCTGGATTTAGCCGATGGTTTTCTTGAGCAATTTTTCTTATTTCAGTTCTTGTACTTAGCCGACTTGATTGAATATATAGCAAAGACTTAGAGCAATTTATTTTTGTCTCTTTTTAAGTCGAAATAAGTTTTGTCATCACCAAAAAGGGGGAAATCGTTAAGATAAAATTATAAGTTTTGGTGATAACGAAAACAAGATAATGAACTGAATATAAGGCGTTCGGGTTTGGACTAAGAGTTATCGGGGACTTAGATCCGTTCAGATTTGGACTAGGCGTATCTTACAATTCAGATCCGAGTAATTCAGATCTGAGAGATTTGCTCAGAGGTTTACGTATCATTTTAGTACAGAGGTTTTGTAAATAGATCAGATCAGAACTATTCAGTTCAGAGACTTAGTTCAGTAAAGAATCTATTTGGTTCAGAGGTTTATTCTTTACAGTTCAGATCAGACCAGAAGTTTCTAAGGTACAGAATAGAGAGGAATTTCAGATTTGACAAAGGTACGGATAAAGAGAGAAAGAGGGAGTAATTTTTAGAGGAGAAAGATCTTGAAGCTCATATTTATACAAAAGCAGATTTGAGATCAGAGCCGAAGAAGATTTCAGATTCGAAACAGATTTCAGATCACAGCAGCAGCGAAATCTTATATTATTTTGCAGAGAGGAATTTCAGATCTTAATAGCTATGAGCTCCAGATGATTCAAAAATCGAGATTAAAGAGTATAAAGCCTGTTATACAAAGTGGATTAAAGTTGTTCAAGATCAGAGCTATTTGGAGTATATCGTACAGAACGCAGAGTTGGTTCAATCGATGTTTACCTATTTTGGTATAAATTTTGCTAAATATCTGACAACAACCGACAAACCTCTACACAGCATTAATGGTGAAATTAATGCTCGGTACGATGAATATATTCAAAATTATTTGTGTCTACTGGATCATTAAATAACCGTTGAAGATGGATGCATTTAAATATATGAGGAGATTCAAGCAGAAAATCTCTCTCGTTCTCGAACTCTTGACACTCTCGTTGATTTACGATTTAAAAAGCCTTCATCGTCTTCTTCCTCACGCTAATCAATCCCAGCTCTCAAAATCTCGAAGAACAATCTTTTGAGCCTTTTAGTTCTTAACCTTCGAGATTCCTTCTGGTTTTACATTAGTAAACGAGTCTTATTGTATAAGAAACCAGAAGTGTTACAAACTCTGTTAGTGTTGTACTCATTGATAAATTCAGAACAAAGTCTGTAAAGAACTTTCTATCTCAAGTAGTTCTAAAAATACATTTGTTTGTAATCAGCAGAAGAGTCTGCGTAGATTTTGATTGCTAGGAGTTCACTTTAAGCGAGGCTTAAGTGATTGGGTATTTGTAGAAGCTGTAACCATCAAATCTTCTAGTGGAACCTTCCTGAAAAGGAAGAAGGGGAGACATAGGATATTAATATCCGAACTTCCAGAAATAAACTCTTGACCCAATCTATTTATTTACTTGCATTGTTATTTTTTTACTGTTCACTATTTAATCGGTTTATTTCCGCAAATTTTTGTTAATCGAGAAAACAGATTTGAACTGAGAGCCTGAAAGCTGGTCACTCAGCTTTGAGTTAAGCACAGGCTTGTAAAACGTTTTTAAAATGATTTGAAATAGAAAAATCTAAGGAGTTAATTCAACCCCCCTTCTGAACTCCTGGGCCTATTTTGTTACTATTCTCGATCCTATTGATCCTATCAGTCTTTCGTCACACTTCTCAGCTGCTCTTCTCTTCTATTTATACTATTTGGATATAACAGTAATAAATGTAGCAAGTAGACACATTGTATGCATCCAAATTGAATTTCCTGCAACGCCTTAAATGCTTGTACGATGAAAGTACAGCTACATTAAAATTGCCATTTTTGGCAACTCTGTGCCGTCTTCAGTTTGAACTCAATCTCTGTGTATCTGAATTTAGCTCAAAGTAGTTCCAACGACTACAAATCACTACAGAGATATCAAATGTCTCACGACAGACTGTACATAGCTTCAAAAATTCTGAAATTCAATTTGCTATGTTGTCCAGTACTCAGCTGGTCTCCTGATCTGGTTTCTGAACAATTGAACTGCTTTTCTTGATCGGGTTCTGAGCTTGATCCTTTCCAATCTGTTTTTAAGTATTCTGCTCATGTCTTCGTTCAGATAGCATTCTTTGTACCCTTATATCTTCAGTGCCACTTCATGAAATCATTCTTCTTGGTTTACTTGACTGGTCTTTCAGCTGGTCCGTTATTCCACTTCTCACTCCAGCTGGTCTTCTTATTACTACCACTGTGATCTGTTTTCTCAGCTGTAAACCACTGTTTTGTTGTTCTTTGTCACAATGCTCTCTGCTTTGAATTCTTCAAATTTTTTCAACTGAATTGTCTTTATCCGGCTAGGCGTCTTAGAACTGGTATCAGCATTGACTTAGTACCCAGCTGGTTTTACCTAAACCATAACATCTCAATATCCTGAGCTGGTTTGACCCTAACCAGCTTGACCAAAATACCTTTGCTGGTTTGTTCTAAACCAGCGTACCTGAATTCGCTGAGCTGGTTTTTCCTTAACCATCTTGACTCCGCTTTGATATGGTTTCTACGTCCAACAGTGTAGGCTTCATTCGGATCTGGTGCCTTTGGTCTTGATAAATCTCTTTTATTTTTCATCACCAAAACTTCTGAAATTTACTCTAACATACGGTCTCAAGCAAGCATCGAGAAGTTGGAACCTGAGGTTTGATGACACGATTAAAGAATTTTCTTTCATCAAAAATCCCAAGGAGCCATGTGTGTACAAGAAGGTAGTTAAAAATGCTATGGCATTCCTTGTACTTTATGTTGATGACATTCTACTTATTGCGAATGATGTAGGAATGCTGCAGTCAACTAAAGTAAAGTTGTCTAGTAGATTCTCGATGAAGGACATGGTTGAAGCATCCTATATTCTGGGAATACAGATCTATAGAGATAGATTGAAAAGGATGCTCTGTCAGGCCCCGTGCTAATTATTAACAATTAACACATAATAAGCGCATAAACACGGAAGCTTAAAATCAGGGCTTAAAAATTTTTTTCGAAATACTATGGGCCTGAACTTCAAATCATACATTCAAAATATCGATAATAAAATACGAGTTGATTCAATTTCCAACACAACAAGTATATCAACCAAAATAAATCCCCCATACAAGATAACCCGGGGCATCCCCCGGTTCAATACATATCATATATAGACTGGGACTCAGGGACGCGGGGATCGACCAGCTGAACTTCCACTCGGTCCAGCTTGATTACCTAAAGCTCCTGCAAATGGGCAACACAGACCCAAACAAAACAAAAGCAGGAAACAAGTACGAGGTCAAGCCTCAGTACAAAGAGCTATCAAAGCAGATAAACATGCAACATGCTATAAATCAATGCTATGAATGCATGAGGGCTATCAAGAAACCGGATAGCTAGCCCAGTCTATCAACGGGCAACTCAAATCAAGCCTCTATACCACGCACAGCCAATCAGCCGGTGGAAATCATCGGTCCGTGATCATCGGGGCCCGTCAGCCCATCACAGCTCGGTGGTAGACACTCGAATCCGGTAG
>KQ989042.1:89325-106723 GCA_001598015.1 Dorcoceras hygrometricum | reverse complement strand
ATGAATCCTGCATTACCTAGCGATAGAAGGCTAAACATCTCCATAGCGGTTACTAGGGGAATCTTCGACCTCGAATCCGTGCCGTAGAAATCCCACCTCTCACCCGTATCAGGGCGAAATCTCACCACGCCATGGAAGCAATCAACGGTAGCCTTATAGCTAGATAATACGTCCATTCCCAAAATACAGTCGAAATCTCTAATCCCCAACACAATCAAATTGGTCACCAACACATGCTCATCAAACCTAATCAGGCAATCTACTACTACCTCTCGAGACCACAGGTTCACACCAGCAGGAGTAGACACAGAAACAACATCACACAGTGGGGAAGAACTCAACCCACGCTCAAACACAAACATCTCAGAAATGAAAGAGTTTGATGCACCAGTGTCAAATAAAACTCTCGCAGGATAATCATAAATAGAGCATGTACCTCTAATCACCATGCCCGGAGTCTCCTCAGCCTGATGTCCTGTCAAGGCGTTCGCCTACGCCTGCTGGGGAATTTGGAATGGGGGTCGGGAAGGTCCTCCAAAACGTGACGGCTCACGCGGCTGAAAACCAGATCGCTGGGACTGAGCAAAAGGCTGCTGTCGCTGAGTGGAACCACCAGCGGAACCCTGCTGTGACTGACCAGTAGACCGCCCTCCAATCGAAGGACACGCTCTAGCAAAGTGTCCCGGCTAACCACAAAGGTGGCAGAGTCCTCGGACTCCTCGACACTGTGAAGTCTCATGCCTCCCTCCGCACTGACTACAGAATCCGCCTCCAGAACCGCTACCAGACCCACTGCCAGAACCACAGCTCACGGAACCAGAAGAACTCGAATGGCCCTTCTTCTTGAACTGCTTCCCTCTAGGTCTAAACTGTTGGCGACTCGACTGCTATGATCCTTGCGGAGACTGATACGACTGCGACACCGCCTGAGCCGGCTGAGAAGCACGTGCGGTCGTCTACACTGGAGCCTCAGGATCCATCAAACTCTCCTCGATATCCACTGCATTGTTCACAGCGTCCATGAAAGTCGCCGGGGACCCAGACAGCACCATCCGATACAGGTCAGGTCTCAAGCCCTTCAAGAACTTGTTCCTCTTCGTTCGTTCTTGGTTCGCCACAGCTGGCATGTACACTAGAAGCACAGAAAACCGCCTCGCATACTCGGCCACACGCATATCACCTTGCTTCAGGTTATCAAACTCACGTTCCCGACTAGCGACGTAGGACTCTGGGGTGTATTCGCGTCGAAAAGCCTCGCAGAAAACATCCCAAGTGAGCATCGTCCCACTATCCCGAAGCATCCTCGAAGTACTCCTCCACCAGCGCTGAGCATCATCTCGCAGCTACAGCACTGCCAACTTCAGTCTCTTTTCTGGAGCATACTCCAAGGTATCAAACAGCTCCTCCATCTGCACAAGCCACGCCTCAGCCCTAGAGCCACCCTCAGTACCGGCCAACGTCGGTGGGTTCGTCCGCTGGAATCGGGCTAAGACTAACTCCATACCTCCTATCTGCCTAGTGACGTCCTCAACCTGGGCGTCATCATCACTACCTGCTCTAGACTCCTCCTCAGAACGTCTAGTTCTCCTATCTCTTCCTCGTCTCGGCGGCATCTAAACAAGCCTAGAGATAAGATCTCACAGCAGGCAAAATAGCAAGACAGATAATAAATCACATAAGTCACAGAGGCAATCAAAATCAAATCAAAACTCTGTGCCTAGACTCGAGTGTGATCAAAAGAAATCGAGCTTATCCCAGTTTAAGCTCTGATACCAAAAATGTCAGGCCCCGTGCTAATTACCAACAATTAACACATAATAAGCGCATAATTACGGAAGCTTAAAATCAGGGCTTAAAAATTTTTCGAAATACAAAGGCCTGAACTTCAAATCATACGTTCAAAATATTCGATATTCAAAATAGAAGTTTACTCAACTCGATACAGCAAGTAACCACATAAATCAATTCAAAAGATAGATCCCCAAATACATGATAACACGGGGCATCCCCCGGTTCAATACATATCATAAATAAACTGGGACTCAGGGAACGGGGATCGACCAACTGAACTTCCACTCGGTCCAGCTTGGTTACCTGAAACACCTGCAAATGGGTAACACAGACCCAAACAACAAAAGCAGGAAAAGAAATACGAGGTCAAGCCTCAGTACGAAGAGCTATCAAAGCAGTAAACATGCAACAAGCTATAATCAATGCTATGAATGCATGAGGGCTATCAAAAAGTCGGATAGCTAGACCAGTCTATCAACTGGCAACTCAAATCAAGCCTCTATACCACACACAGCCAATCAGCCGGTGGAAATCATCGGTCCGTGATCATCAGGGCCCGTCAGCCCATCACAGCTCGGTGGTAGACACTCGAATCCGGTAGTCACCACTCCGACGATAACATTGGACTTTTCGGAGAGTAACTTCCTATTCTTCCAGACAACTTAAGGACCATGCGAATAACTATCCCACGCATGACTTAGAGCTGGCAGCTGTAGTCTTTTCCTTGAAGATCTGGAGAAATTACCTTTATGGGGAGAAGTGTGAGATATTCACAGATCATAAGATCCTTAAGTACTTTTTCACCCTAAAGGAACTCAATATGAGGCAGAGGAGATAATTAGAGCTGGTGAAGGATTATGATTGTACAATCAGCTATCATCCAGGAAAGGCCAATGTAGTTGCTGATGCTCTAAGCAGGAAATCTATAGGATTAGCCCAGCTCACTGTCCAGAGACCATTGGCTTATGATATTGAGAAGTTCGGATTAGAGTTACCCTATGGTAGTACTGTGATCTTAGCAGATCTCACCATTCGATCAAATCTTCTAGACCAGATCCGAGAAGGTCAATCAACACTTCTATAAATACTTCTTAAATCCTCGCCTGCTGATTCACTAAGATCCATCGAAGTATTCAGCAGAAGTCTATCAGCAGCAATCTTCTCTTTTCTTTTCGTAAAATTCAGCAGCAACAACTAAACAACAATCGCACGAAAACCTTCAAAACGACACCGTTCCAACTTATCTAAACGACGCCATAGCAAACACCAGCTGCCAACAGCTCTCGCAAGCAAAACAACCAAGAGCTGATAGCAGCTCTCTCTACAAAGCAATCTATCTGCTGGTCGCGAGAAAACACTCAAAACGACGACGCATCTACTAAATCAAACGACGTCATTTTATATACGTAAGAAAAGCTGCCAACAGCTGATCTCTAAACACAAAGCTCCAAAACGCAGCATTTCCACTTAATCAAACGACGCCGCTTCTCAACGCTCTTGCATAAGCGCGCCTGCTGATCAGCAGTAACCAACGCAACGCAAACTACTACCAGCAGTAAGGAATACGTCACGCCTACGTCATCATATCTATCGACAGCTCTCGCGACTAGTTCTCAAACCATCTGCTGATCGTTCCACACAAGCGCAACTGCTGAATTCAATAGTCAACACTCCAAAATGTTGACTAACACGCGTCACTTCCTCGCTCAATCTTACGCTACGCGCAACGTCTGCCAGCAGCAACTTCCAACTTCAAAACCAAAACCAGTAGCTCTCCTTGCATCACGCTGACGTCATCTATGCTGATTCAAAATTCACCATCACGAGCTACAGTAACTTGCTGCTGCCAGTTTTCTCCAAAAATTAACGCGACGCTCACAAATTCAGCAGGAACCTCAAAAACACGTGATTAATTCCCAAATCAATCCAATTAATCACTAAACCAAATTCTCAATCCTCACATGCTCGGACTCACCCAAGCGACCTACATCTAAGAAGTTCTCTATGGAAAAGTCCAAGAGAGGACATATACCTATGTACCACGGGGTCACTCTATCTAAGTCTATGTGTCCAAAGACTGATAAGGAGATAGAGAGTATGACACGTGTGTCATATGCCTCGGCAATAGGTAGTATTATGTATGGTATGATCTCGACTAGACCGGATGTTGCATATGCTCTGAGTGTCACGAGCCACTACCAAGCCAACCCCGACCAAATGCATTGGAAGGTTGTGAAAGATATTCTTAATTACTTACGAAGGACTAAGAATATGTTCATGGTCTATGGGGATGGTGAACTGAAATTGGAAGGCTACATTGATTCTAGCTTCCAATGTGATGTGGATGACTCGAAGTCAAACTCTGGATTTGTATTCATGCTCAATGATGGTGCTGTCTCTTGTAAGAGTTCCAAGCAATACACCATCGGGAATTGAACCAATGGGGCTGAGTGCATCGCATCACCAGATGCTGCTAAAGAGGCGGTTTGGATGAGGAATTTCATCCAAGAGTTGGGCGTAATTCCCGAAGGAGTTGGTCCAGTCCCGGTGTACTGTGAAAACACGGTGTTCTGTTGATCAAGCAAATGAACATAGGTCTCACCAAAGATCCAAACATATACTGAGAAAATATCACATAATCCTGGATATTGTGGCTAGAGGTGACATAGCAGTCAAGAGAGTCGCCTCTGCAGACAACATTTCTGATCCACTTACGAAGCCCTTTCTAGGACCATTGTTTGAAAAACATCACGAAGCAATGGGACTACGTATGATGAGTAGTTGGCTTTAGGGCAAGTTGGAGATTGTTAGAGTAGGTGGCCAACTAGCCAACTTGTGGCGTGTGGGTTCTTGTTGACTCTATGTAAAACGATATTTATTTATGAAATTCGCAATTATACAGCATTCTTTATCTTCATTATTATGATTACAGTTGTTGGATAAAGACCTTAAATGCATCATAGTGTATGTTAGATGTGATAGTGGATTTGATGGCTATCATGAAACACATATAATAGTCACTGTGTATTCTAAACTAGTTCCTAGTCAATTGGACCGTCCAAAAGAGGATAAGGTCCACCCGAGCTTGAGAGTAGCATCTTCTATGCAAAGTACCACGTTTCATTGGCAGGGAACCTAGTGATGTTCTGAGCATGCATATGGATAGTGACATGGTGATTTATCGAACTACCCTCATTCGGACTTTCCAAGTGGTTATCATTTGTCGAGTGGATTAAGTTCGAGGTCTTGGTTGTATAGATTATTCCTCATTACTCGAAACATCATTGAGACTCTACATGATATGTGCCTCACTTTGACCAGTTTACCGACTTAGTTGGGGTCATCAGGTGGTGGGAATTGGGTGAGGTCCCGATGCATGTAGGAGTCAATGATTCGTTGTCGAGGATTCACCGCTCGCCCTTGTGCATGGATATCCTATGCTATCTGAGGAGATAATAGTGTGACAAATCTCTCGCCAGAGTACTAGATGTGCTTTAGGTAAATGGGTTTACCTAGTAACACATGTGATGTCACTATTTGATCTCCAAGATGTGAATGGCTGTCGGATCTCTAGGGACTCTCGATTTTACCAATGGTTGTTGATATGATTTATTTGAGTTGAAAGAACCGTATTGTACGCTAACATGATCGACTGATTCTTGCAGGCACTATCAGTGATCCCTGGGGAATCATGAGGAGATGTTGTTAGACGCTTTACCATGATCCGATGGGTAAGTCTGAAAATGTGTTTTCGGAGTCACAAAAGTTGTGAGCCCACGGATAGTTGTATCCCTGAACCATTGAGGGTCACACAAGTACTGGTTTCTCAATTCCATACGAAAATTAAGTTCAATTTGTTGAGTATAGTAGGAGGAAGGATGAAAGAGTGACTTCCTAAAATTAACTGGGGGTGGAAATGTGATTTCCTTAAAATGCTTGGACTAGTATATAGGTGGTACTGAAAAATTATTTTTACATCATAATTTTCAATTTTGTAAACTATGCATAACTCGGTCCAATCTGATCGTCGATCGGGATTATGATGAAGCCACAACGATGGACTTGAACCAATGTTCCTTGGGCCTGGACCCGACCCAGGCCCATTAACCTGGTTTAAGCCCATGTAAACCTATAAATAGGGGCCCTGGGGTATTCATTTTACTCACACCAAAAGTTGTATTGACTAATACCCTGGGTTGAGAACTCTCTCCCCTTTAGTTATATTTTTCCTTCTCCTCCTCCTTTCCCTTCACCACCGTCGCCGCCCGTTGCCGCCATCGGAATTTGTTCCGATCGTCTCGGCAAAGAGATTCCATTCACAGAACTTTCATTGGTTTTCTAGTGCAAACCAACGAAGTAGTTGAAATTCCGGTCGCGGACCGGATTAGGCGTTGATCCAGCCGTTCAACAGTTGAAGGGCCAATTCCCTCGTGGAACTGGTCGAAGCCATGAGCCTAGACGCCAGCAAGGTAACCTTCTAAACATCCTATGCATGTTTAGATTATTATTTAGTGTATTGGCCGTTCTCGGGCTTCAAAAACT
Source organism: Dorcoceras hygrometricum (assembly GCA_001598015.1). Lineage (NCBI taxonomy): Eukaryota > Viridiplantae > Streptophyta > Magnoliopsida > Lamiales > Gesneriaceae > Dorcoceras > Dorcoceras hygrometricum. The sequence continues at coordinate 100,390 of KQ989042.1, read as the reverse complement.
TTAAACTTCCGCTGTGCCCCGGGAGTGGGATCCGGATTCGCCGCTGCGGCAACAGTTGTGTCTCATGTTACTTCTGCCGGTGTGAGTTTTATGTCCCGTGAGATAGTGCTGGGTTGTATCATTAAGTTTGATGAGAATGTGTTGGTGGAAATTTGATCTCATTGGGTTGCAAGGTTTCTACTGCATCTTTGGCATGCATGTTTTGTCTAGTCAAAGAGCTACGATTGATTGTTTCCATGGCGTGGTGAGGTTTAGACCTCAATTTGGTGATAAGTGGGATTGCTATGGTATTGATTCTAGTTCTAAGATCCCCCTGGTATCGGCTATGGACATGTTTAGTTTTTTGTCTCTTGAGAATTTGGGATTCGGGAGTTCCCTGACGTCTTTCCAGATGAGATTCTTGGATTCCCTCTGAGACGAGTGATTGATTTCGGCATTGAGTTGGTGCAAGGGACTGTAGAGCTCTATATCGCTTGGCGCTAGCTGAATTGAGGGAACTTAAGGACCAGCTGCAATATTTGCTGGAAAATGGCTTCATCAGACCGAGTATGTCACCGTGGGGAGCACCAATTTTGTTTGTGAAGAAGAAAGATGGGTCTATGTGGATGTGCATTGATTTTAGACAGCTAAAACAAGTTACAGTGAAGAAAAATTATCCGTTCCTGAGGATTGATGACTTGTTAGATCAGTTGCAGGGATCAGCGGTTAGCGGTGTACTCAAAGATTGATTTGTGTTCGGGTTATCATCAGTTGCGGATCTGAGATGAGGATGTTGCGAAGACGGCGTTCCGGTCCTGACGTAGTTTTGTGGGTTTGGCGGGCTATTAAAACATTTCATTTGGGGATCTTCGATGATAGCCAGGTCGATGATACAATTGACCAAGAAGGATAGGAGGTTCGTATGGACCAATGAATGTGAGTCACCTTTCTGATGCTGAAAGAGAAGTTGCCTTCGGCTCCTGTGTTAGCTTTACCCTCAGGATCAGGAGGTTTTGTGGTGTGCTCCGATGCTTCTTTGAGTGGTTTGGGTTGCGTGTTGATGCAGAACGGACGAGTCATAGCTTATGCATCTTGACATTTAAAGCCTCACGAGACTAGATATCCCGTTCATGACTTGGAGTTGGCTGCCATCATGTTTGCCTTGAAGATAGGTGCCACTATTTGTATGGAGAGCAGTTTGTGATCTTCACCGACCACAAGAGTTTGAAGTATATCTTCACTCAGTTCGATCTGAATATGAGACAACTTCTATGGATGGAGATGCTCAAGGACTTCGATTGTGAGATTCAGTATCAATCTGGGCTGAACCTTGTTGCAGATGCCTTGAGTAGGAAATCCCAGCCTGCAATGCTGTCAGTGTTGAGTATTTCAAGGTCCACGAGCATTTGGGGACATCAGGATGGCGTTTTCATCCTAGGGATGATTTCTTTGTGGTTTCTTCATTTCAGGTTGAACCCTAGATTGTTGCGGACATTAGAGAAGCACAGAGGACTGACCCGTTCATTCAGGAGTTGAGTTAAAAGCCCAATCAGGTCAGTCAGATGATTATACCATTGCTTCTGATGGTTATTTGAGGTTTCGATGGAGATTGGTGGTTCCGAACTTGATCGATTTGAGGGAGACCATTCTGAAAGAGGCCCATTGTAGTCGCCATAGCATGCATCCGAGTGAGAGAAATATGTATCATGCCTTGAAATCTTACTACTGGTGGGAAGGCATGAAGAGAGATTTCCGGATTCGTGGCTCGATGCTGGAACGGTTAAGGCTAAGAGCATGAGACCTGGTGGTATACTTCAGAGCTGATAGTGTAATCTGTTTCTTATAGTGCGATCTGGCAGAGTAGCAGCCAAAAATTGCCAACAGTTTTGAGTAGTAGGCGTAATCTGGATTCAGTTTTGGGAGTTATACAGTGTTCTGAGCTGAGTAGTAAGATATGAGACATTGTGCTGTGTTGTTTTAAATCAGCTCAGGCATAAGCTGATGGTGAAGGACAGTTTTGGTGAGAGTTGTTAGTGGCATTCGGGTCAGTGGTGAGCTGAGTAGACGATCAGATTTTGCGAGAGCTATTTGAGGCACACGAGCTGATGTGTATGTGATCTTGGTACACGAGAGCCAAACCACGTGCAAGAGCTGATCTGTGAGCGTGATCTGCTTGATGAGCGTGATCTGATCTGAGAGCGTGATCTGTTGTGAGCGTGATATGTTTGTGGATGCGAATTTTTGGGAGCCAAATTGAGTATGCGTGAAACGCTCGCTAAATTCTTACATGAACTTGTGTTAGCTAGATTTTTTAAAAAAAATCAGTTACTATTCATGTCACTATTCATATTATTAGTATCCCGACCCGAAATCGGAAATCATTCTCCTTGCATCTCAAAAGCACAAAATAACTTCATGGAAATAAGAATTTTTTATTAATAATCCTCTAACACAATTATTCGAACGATGAAGTTCATAAAAAGTTCAAGCGCAACTGACTTTTAAAAAAAAGAAGAAGAACTAATCCATTTTCCATAAAAAAAAAAGAATGATGTACTCATAAAAGTGGTCTAAGCGGAATATGAAAGGTCGCTGGGTTGTGTACCACACCGGACTGCAATCGGCTCAAGAATCCTGTCCCTCAGTCCCCAGCTCAGATTCATCTGCACCAAACAACCGTAGTGAGCCAAAAGACTCAACAAGTACAAAATTTATAATTACAAAGAATAAATATACATGAACATGCAATTTTAAAATAAGTGTAACCAAATAATATTTCATGGACTTAAATGCGTAAAATACATCACTAAAATAATTTTCTTACGAACTAAGTTTCCGGATTGTGGTTAGTCACTCTCAAGTCGTTTGATCAAGCTACAAACCATAGTACTATATTGATATGGAATCCCAGTACTTATCATGAATCCATACCCGTTGTGTGTAAGTCACCCCAATACTTGTACGAAGTCCATTACATGTCAGTTTGGCATGACAAAACAAGACGTCACTCGGCCCCATACTCGTTGATTTCGAACCTTTGTTATTACTTGAGCTGGGTTTGAATCATGAGGTTGAGTATTAGCTAGCCAGTATTTTGGAGCTTCGGTCGTGAGCTGTTTGAGCTTGAACCATAGCTGATTTCTTAGATATTTTTACAGATTTGTAGCTCTCTTGTGGTTTTTACCTTGATTTGGTGGCCCTGAGCTGTTGGCCAAGAGCTGGGTTAGGTAGCGAGAGTATCCTGTTTCAACAGTGAACTTTGTTGAGGTATTTTTGGTAAGAAGTGAGCAAGGTACTAATTGAGCTTGTATTTACAGCTTTGAGATAAGCATGCAAGCGTATCTGTGGTTGTTTGCTAAGTTTCCGACCTGATTTCTTGTGCTTATGTGTACCTTGTCGTTCTGTACTGTGTGAGCTGAATTGTATGTGCAGTGTTCGATATTTACGATGATTTTCATAAACGCATATCATGTTGAGCCTGAATTCTTGAGAACCGGTTTTGATGATTGAATAGTACTAGTATGCTGTTTTTGAAAATAAATTGAGGTCTTAGTTGGCTCCCGTAACCTCGACTCCCCACTGCAATATTTGTATCGCCATGAGGAACGATGGGTAGCTCCCACCCCTCAAAGAGCTGAAAGGCACCAGTTAGGTTGAGATTGATTATTTTTTCTACTGGTACTACATGCAGGAACGATCGGGTAGCTCCCATACTCCAACAAGCGTAGTGGCCACTGAGTTATTTTGAATGCCAGTAGAGTCTCTGCGCATTGAATCTCGATGAATCCGTTGTAACCCTCATGCATTGCACGACATGATATGTTGTATGTGTTCTTTGATAGCTGTTTTATGATTGCTCTTCATATTGAGGTTTGACCTAATTTGTTTTCCTTTGGGGCTTCTTTGGTCGTATGTTTGGTCACTGCATGTGTTTCAGGTAGATCAACTGGTCCGGGTGGTGCATCAGCTGGTGGAGCCCCTTAGGCATTGAGTGTCACAGTTATGTATGTTAAGATAAAATTTATAAGTTTTGGTGATAAAAAAAACAACATAAGAACTGAATCTTAAAAATCAGATCTGGACAGTCAGTTATCGTGGTTAACAGTTAAGTATTTTCAGATCCAAAAGATTGGGGAACAGTTTACTCAGATTTCAGTTATCGGGTTGAAGATTTCGAATCAGACCTTATCAGATTTGAGTATTCGGGTTATTTTAGTTATCGGGTCAGGATTTCAGATTTGAGAGTATTCAGATTTTATTCAGAGAATTCGGTAACAGATCCGGGTATGTTTATTCAGATGTTATATTTCAGATCCGATCCTTTCAGATGTTATCAGTAACGGACTCAGATGTGAATAGACTCCACACAGGGTTTTTCAGATTTCATATTTGATAGTGTTTCAATATTACGAGGAGAGTACAGTATTTCAGATCTAACAGAGAGCGTTGACTCTGTTATAGTACAGAAAAGAAGGAATATTCGTTAAGCAGAGTACTTCAGATGTGAGAAAGAATCAATCAGTAAAAGAAACAAAAAGGGAGACATTTCAGATGTGATGGCTATGCGTGTAAGGAGATATTTCTTGTAGCTACACACAAAGGGAGAGACAGAGCAGTATTCAGATTTCAAGGTTCTAACAGATGTGAGCTTCAAATCTCTTCAGATGCTATCAGTTGACTAATTGAGAGAAATCAACGGTCACAACTTTATTAAGGAAAACAAGATCAGAGCTATTTCGAGTAAATTGCACAATACGCAGAGTGATTGATACGATGTTCACTCGCTTTGGCATACACGTAAGTTAAGCCATGACAAACGCCGATTACCTTCTACATAGCACTAATTGAGATTCGATGAAGATATGCAAAGGGATTTGTATCTACTAACCGTTGAGATTGAAGAATATAAATAGCTCAAGATTTCAAACTTAGAAGCTCTCTGGGTGTCTCGGTCAATTTATCTCGCACACTCGCACGCTCTCAAATTTCTGGGAATTTTCAAGTGCTCAAAAATATTCTAAGTCCCAGTGTTTAATCTGAAGAACATTCCTTTGTTCTTATCAGATTTATCTTTGAGATAACTACAGAAATCAAAACATTGTTCATTGTATTATTCATATTGAGTCTGTAAGGAACGTGCTACTTGAAGCAGTTCGATGTAAACAGTAGTGTATCTGCTTGGTTGTGGTGGCTAGGAGTTCTCTTGGAGCGACTCTCGGTGATTTGGTGTCTACAGTGTCTGTATTCATCAAAGTCTTCTAGTGGAACCTTCCTGCAAAGGAATAAGGAGAGACGTAGGATTTGATATCCGAACTTCCATAAACAAACTCTTGATCCCTGCACTTTTACTTTGTCTGCATCATATTTATTTATTTTAAACTGTTCACTGCTCGATCGGTTTCTTTCCGCACATTTTTATTGTTAACCGAGAAATCAGACTTAGACTGGGAACCTCAGATCTGGTAACTCAGAGTTTAGCGAAGGCTTGTAAAATGTTTTTAAGGTTTCGAAAAATTTAAAATCCAAGGAGTTCATTGAAACCCCCCCCCCCTTCAGAACTCCTAAGCCTATTTTCGATCCTAATTGATCCTATCAATTGGTATCAGAGCATATGTATCTTACTCATTGAACAGTTTTATCTTCTGTGCTTATATATTTCAACATGTCTACTTCTCACAACAAAATTCCTATATTTTCCAAGGAGGAGTACGATGACTGGAAGATTAGGATGCATGCGCACTTGGCCGCGCAATACGATGACATGTGGTTCGTTATCACCAATGGAACCATGAAGATCAGTTTTACAGACGGTTTATTCAAGGATTTTCAAGGACAGCATTTCAATTGATAACGCTGACCAGGAAGCAAGTTAAATTTGAATGGACTTCCAGCTGTCAGCAGAGTTTTGAAAATTTGAAGCAAGCATGAGGCTCCAATTTTAACCATGCCTTCTGAACAAGGGAATTTTGTGATCTTCACCGATGCTTCTAAGTTAGGATTAGGAGCTGTTTTGATGCAGAATCAAAGGGTGATAGCTTATGCATCCAGATAACTGAAAAATCATGAGAGGATTACCCCACGCATGATTTAGAATTAGCAGCTGTGGTTTTTGCCCTTAAGATCTTGAGACATTATTTGTATGGGGAGAAGTCTGATATTTTTACGGATCACAAGAGTTTGAAGTACTTCTTTACTCAGAAAGAGTTAAATATGAGACAGAGAAGGTGGCTAGAGCTGGTTAAAGATTACGACTGCACTATCAGCTACCACCCTGGAAAAGCCAACGTGGTGACAGATGCTCTTAGCAGAAAATCAATTAATGTAGCCCAGCTTTCTGTCCAAAGGCACTTAGCTTATGAAATTGAAAGGTTTGTACTAGAGCTGATTCCTAGTTATAGAAGCGCAATCCTAGCAGATTTCTCCATTCGATCAAATCTGTTGAATCAGATCCGAGAAGGACAACTGTTAGATGAACAGTTGCAGTGATGGGTTAAACAAGATTTAGAGCGCGGCAGCAATCTCTATACTTCAGCAGAAGGGAGTATCAGATTTCATGGTAGATTGTGGGTTCCTAATATGAACAATTTGAGATCAGAGCTGATGACTGAAGCTCACAGCGCTCCATATTCAGTTCATCCCGGGAGCACTAAGATGTACAAAGATCTACAGAAGCTGTACTGGTGGCCAGGCGTGAAATGCGATGTTGCCAGATTTTTTTCAGAGTGCCTGAATTGTCAGCTGGTGAAAGCTGAGCACCAGAGACCAGCTGGAATGCTTAAACCCCTGCCAATACCAGAATGGAAGTGGGAGAGTATTGCAATGGATTTTTTAGTTGGTTTACCCAGATCTGTCCAGGGTTACAATTCAATTTTGGTTATAGTAGATCGACTAACCAAATCTGCTCACTTCCTACCAGTCAAGACAACTTATGATGTGAGCAAATACGCTGAGTTGTATGTGAAGGAGATAGTCAGACTTCATGGGATTCCAATATCTATTGTGTCTGACAGAGATTCGAAATTTACATCTGCTTTCTAGAAGAGTCGACACCGAGCTTTGGGTACCCAAGTTAACCTTTAGCACATCTTTTCACCCTTAGACCGATGGTAAATCAGAGAGAGTGATTCAGATTTTAGAGGATTTGCTTAGAACTTGTATCCTCGATTTTCAAGACAGCTGGGATTCAAAGTTGCCTTTGGTGTAATTCACGTACAACAATAGCTTCCAAGCATCCATCCAGATTGCCCCTTACGAATCTCTCTATGGCAGAAAGTGTAGAACACCCCTTCATTGGGATGAGATAGGAGAACGATCTGGTTTGGGACCAGACTTAGTAGAGCAGACTTCTCAAGTTATTCAGAAAGTGAGAGATCGACTGAAGACTGCTCAAAGCAGGCAGAAGAGTTATGCAGACGACAGACTTCGTGAGTTGAGCTTGGAATCTGGAGACCATGTCGTCTTGAAAGTAGCACCGATGAAGGGCGTGATGAGATTTGGGAAGAAGGGTAATCTAAGTCCAAGGTTCATTTGTCCATTAGAGATTTTGGACAAAGTATGAACGTTGGCTTATAGACTAGCCTTACCCCCACAGCTGTCCTCAGTGCATAATGTTTTTCACATATCAGCTTTGAGGAGATATGTTTCCAACCCGTCGCATATATTAAGCTATGAACCAATCCAACTAGCACCAGATTTGAGCTATGAGGAGCGACCAGAAAGAATTCTTCATAGAGAGAATAGAAAATTAAGAAATCACAGTATCCCAATGGTAAAAAGATTCAGTGGACTAACCAGTCTGAGCGAGAAGCAACTTGGGAAACAGAAGAAGATATGCGTAGTCTCTACCCAGAGTTATTTGGTAAGTAAATTTCGGGGACGAAATTTCATTAAGGAGGGTAGAGTTGTGACGCCCCAAAATCCCAAAGAACCACAAATTGATTAGCCTTTCTTTCCAAGGGCTGTTTCGAGTTTAAGCATTCATATTTCAGTATAAATATGATTTCCTTTTCTTTTTCAGATTTTAGCAGCTGCAGGAGGTTCCGGAAGGATTTCGCCCAAGCACATTGTTCCTTTCAAAAATAAAATGAGATCTTTTAAAAGGAAGCTCTGTTTTAAAGTGTTGCACCAAATTTACAAATCAAAATAGTAGTGGGGAGTTTTTATAAATCTTTTGAAAGAAGGACAGGAGTTGGCTCGGCTTTCATGCCTACTCAAGTGTTTTTACCTACTACTTAATCATTCTCCCTTGTATAAAATGATTTACGTAAGTTTCTGGGTTCATTTTGGTTGCACTTAAAACTTTTAGTTCCTCTAAAGATAAGCAGTTCTTCTGTGTGCTTGTGGAGACTTCCCGTCGTGATCATTTGTGCGTTGCAATCTTCGTTTCAGGAAAGTAAATCCAATTCTTGTTGTATTGAGAAAACATTTATTGCTTCGTTGTTTTCTGTGTTACCTGTTCAAGTTCTAGTATAGTTCATGTAATGTTTGAGTTGAGCTATGGATTCACTGCTTTGATGCTGTAGTTTAGAGGAAACTCACCAGAAAGTTTAACCAGCAATGGTGTTTTTAAAAATATACTGAGTTGTACAGATTCCAGGTAAGAAGCCAAGAGAGGTCCTCGTTTTCCTAAGTACTGTGAAGACTCTGGACATTGAATCTAAACGAATAGGCAACGCTGGTTAGATCGAACAAGTTCTGGTTGGATAAGCGAAGACAGTTTGTTTAGAATCTGTCTGAATCGAAGCAGTATTTCGTGTTCCTAGCCAAGTGTTTCTACGAGTAACTTGTCTTTAACCAAATCTGTTGTTGAGTTGCTCACAGCTGAGTAATCTGCCAAAATCTGAAACACTTGCTATAAGCTCCTATTATCGTTTTCGCATTAAGATCTGTCTTGCTTGGTCAAAGCGTTTTTTTTTTCTAAGAACCAAGATCTTTTTCTACTATTCATAAGCCGTGTTACTTAGCCAAAGCTGTTTCTCACATCTGTATGCCTATACCGCACCAAATATCTGTTTATATAACCAAAAGCTGACCTTTGCGCAAGACATCTGTTTCCAATGAGATCTGTTTTCCAGTGAGATCTGTTTTCAATGAGATCTGTTTTCCAGTTTTCTAGTGAGATCTGTTTTCTAGTGAGATCTGTTTTCCAGTGAGATCTGTTTTCTAGTGAGAACTGTTTCCTAGTGAGATCTGTTTTCCAGAGAGAGATCTGTTTTCCAGAGAGAGATCTGTTTTCACGAAATCTGATTTCCTAGTACCACGTCAGTTTTGCACTCTCGAGTTGATTCATTCAGAGGTGGTCCTCAGCTCCGAGTCCAACTGTACATTCAGTAGTGCTTTTAAATAAAAATGAGTTTCATAGCAGTGAATCTACCAGATTTCAGTGATCGACTTTCGATCAAGAACTAGTATAAAGCTATTCCAGGAAGAAGTAAAGTTCAGACTTCAGAATTCGAGGACCCGGTCATTGTGAAGGGACAGGATTACAGTGGGACCATAATCCCTTCATGGAAGGGACAGGATTATGGAAATATTGTAATCCCTTCACAGAGAATTAATGATCAGTAGTTAACGTGCTTCATGCGCAAGGACCGGCAGAGAGCCTCTAGATCATGAATCATCCAGCATAAGCAATTCAGATTCGAGCTTTGAATTGTCTTTGATTAGCGAGTTTCAGTTTCAGTCGCCTGCATTATGTAAATTGTATTTCCAGTTTTACTTGTTGAGCCCTAGGCTCATTAGTTTTCTCAATGCAGGTGAGGCATCTCAGGAACAGCGGGTGGTGCAAGTTGATTTGGATTGGGGGAAATGTGTTTGTCAAAGCCGGCGTCTTCCGCAGAGTCTTAGCTTTTGTTGTTTTGGATCTTTTTTCAGCTGTATTAAGATCTGTTGCAACAATTGTGAACTTATATAAAGTCCGATAGTTGTAACTTCGCAAATTTGCATTATGAATAGAGATTTGTTTGACATCTGTTTTCTTTTATCGTTCTTTTGGCACCATTTAGTTTCATTTTAGTTTACATATTCGCATTTGCTCCTTCTAATTTTTATTATTTTTCGTATTTTCCTATTCCGATGACTCCCTTGGGTTTGGGCGTCACAAAAGACGATAGATCAAAATAAAGATCCAAAGAGAGAAGGATGAGGATCAGATCTGATAAAAGGCCCAACAGAAATAATGATAGAAAAGTACTTGTTGCTGAGGAGAGTAACAAAAACTGGGCAGATTCAGACTCAGATTCTACATCAAGCAGCTGCTCATCCAGTGACAGTGAGCCAGAAGAAGTCCACTGCTTGATGGCAGATCAGACCACTACTCAAGATGAGGTATTTTATTTTTCTAATTGTGAATTTACACGAGAGGACCTTATCAATGCACTTAATGAAATGATCCATGAGTATCGGAAGCTATCTCAGACATTTGAGGAAGTCAAAGATGAAAACAATGGTCTGAAAAATAGTTCAGTTGAATCAAGTGTTAGAGTAGATGCCCAACTAGCCAACTTGTGGCGTGTGGGTTTATAGACTCTTGTATGAAACAGTCTTTATATATGATATTCGCATTCTTTTATATGGCGTTCTTTACTTTCATTATGTGTGTAATGATTAACAATTGCGTTGAGTAAAGACCTAGAATGCACTAAAGAGTATGTTAGATGTGATAGTGGGTATGACGGCTATCATGGAACAAATCTAATAGTCACTGTGTATTCTGAACATGTTCCTAGTCGATTGGGCCGTCAAAACGAGGATAAGGCCGCCCGAGTTCGAGACTAGTATCTGCGATGCGAAGTACCATGTTTCATTGGTAGGGAACATTGATGTTCTGAGCATGCAGATAGATAGTGACCTGGTGATCTATCGAACTACCCTCGTTCGGACTTTCCAAGTGGTTACCATTTGGATAGTCACTGTGTATTCTGAACATGTTCCTAGTCGATTGGGCCGTCAAAATGAGGATAAGGCCGCCCGAGCTCGAGACTAGTATCTGCGATGCGAAGTACCATGTTTCATTGGTAGGGAACATTGTGATGTTCTGAGCATGCAGATAGATAGTGACCTGGTGATCTATCGAACTACCCTCGTT
>KQ989042.1:47287-59774 GCA_001598015.1 Dorcoceras hygrometricum | reverse complement strand
AAAGTCCGAACGAGGGTAGTTCGATAGATCACCAGGTCACTATCTATCTGCATGCTCAGAACATCACAATGTTCCCTACCAATGAAACATGGTACTTCGCATCGCAGATACTAGTCTCGAACTCGGGCGGCCTTATCCTCATTTTGACGGCCCAATCGACTAGGAACATGTTTAGAATACACAGCGACTATTAGATGTGTTTCATGATAGCCGAACCACTTGGAAAGTCCGAACGAGGGTAGTTCGATAGATCACCAGGTCACTATCTATCTGCATGCTCAGAACATCACAATGTTCCCTACCAATGAAACATGGTACTTCGCATCGCAGATACTAGTCTCGAACTCGGGCGGCCTTATCCTCATTTTGACGGCCCAATCGACTAGGAACATGTTTAGAATACACAGCGACTATTAGATGTGTTTCATGATAGCCGTCAGACCCACTATCACATCTAACATATGCTTCAGTGCATTCTAGGTCTTTACTCAACGCAATTGTAAATCATTACACATAATGAAAGTAAAGAATGCCATATCAAAGAATGCGAATATCATATATAAAGATTGTTTGTACCAGAGTCTATAAAACCCACACGCCACAAGTTGGCTAGTTGGGCATCTACTCTAACAACACAATGATTATGAGTCGGTGAAGTATGATGACCAGACCTCTGGGTAACTGAACCAAAAAGGCAAAGCTGGTATCGAATATATCAGACCTGAGAACTCCAAGCCAAGCTGGCTAAAGAACAGACTTGAGAAAGATAAGGCGAAAGCTGGTTCTAAGTCGTCTGTTCCCAACCAATCCAGGCGTGGTTCTAAGAAGTCAAATCTGTGTGGGTAAAGGTTCAACCCCAACGAGATCTGAATGATCCACATACTAAACCAAAGCTCAACAGATCTCACAACATTTCTGCACATACCCTTATGGAATCACATACTGGGAAGACTGTTAAAGTAATTCAAGTATGGGTTCCAAAAGGGGTAATCCGATCTGGACCCAAGTGAAATTGGGTACGAAAATCTTTTTTCGTGATTGCATGGTAACAGGTACGAAGTTGGAGAAGAATCTATCATCTGGTACCTGGATAGTGGCTGTTCACGACATATGACTGGAAATCCAAAACAATTATCAGATTTGACACCGCACAAAGGAGCTAAGATTGTGTTTGGTGATAACTCTCACGGTAACACTGGGTAAGGGTAAGCTTGCCCTTGGTAACATCTCCATATCTGATATTCTTGTCTTTGAGAATTTGTGCTACAATCTGATTAGTATAAGTCAGCTGTGTGACAATGCTTACACAGTTAACTTTCAAAAGCACACATGCACAATTCAGAATCCAGATGGTCTGACCGTATTGGTAGGAAAAAGATCGGGGAATACCTACATTATCAATTGCTCAGAGCAGATGGGATCTGAACAGATTTTCCTAGCAGCTGAATCTTCCAAGAGCTGGCTGTGGCATCAAAGAATGAACCATCTGAACTTTAAAACTCTTGCCAAATTGAGTAAGCTAGAATTGATTTCTGGTATGCCAAAAATAAATTTTTCAAAAGACAAGATTTTTGCAGCATGTCAGCTGGGTAAACAGATTCTATCTACTTTTAAAAAGAAAAATGGTCAACATTCTTTCCGAAGCTTAGAGCTTTTTACATATGGATCTTTTTGGTCCTATAACCGTAACCAGCTTAGGGGAAGGAACTACACCCTTGTCGTTGTTGATGATTTTACAAAATTTACATGGGTGTTGTTTTTAAAATCAAAATCTGAAACTGCTGACCAGCTGATTAGGCTTTTAAAACGTTTGCAAAATGACAAATCTTGTACTGTCAACCGGATAAGATCTGATAGAGGAACTGAGTTTTTAAATATAAGCTATCATCTTATCTGGAAGACATTGGTATAAAGCATGAGCTTTCAGCAGCGAGAACTCCTCAGTAGAACGGGCTAGCTGAGAGGAGAAACCGAACTTTAAAATAAGCTGCTTGATCTATGATTGCTTATTCCGGTATTTCACAAAAATTCTGGGCAGAAGCAGTTAACACAGCTTGCTACACTCAGAACAAATCTATGTTAACAAGACCCATGGAATTACCCCATATGAGATCTGGAGTGGCAAGAAACTTGATATATCTTATTTCAGGGTGTTTGGGTGCAGATGTTTCATTCAAAATAACGGTAAAAAGCACTAACAGCTTTTGATGCCAAATCTGATGCAGGTTTATTTCTCGGATATTCAGCTGTGAGCAAAGCCTATAGAGTGTTCAACAACAGAATTCTGATGATCGAAGAATCAGCACATGTAGTGTTTGACGAAAACAGCTTTCGATCCAACTCAGCTGCGAGCTTACATGAGTTGTGTTCACGTCTAGAATCAACCAGTCTTGATGAATCAGATGACGACGTGCCACAACAAATACATTCAGCTGATCCCCAACCAGATCTGGACACACAACAAGATAATGCACAGAATATCTTCCAGGTAACCCAGTCATTGATTTGACTAACGTTAACCCTGTGCAGAAACAGATCTCATCTAGTGTGCCAGCTGCGGATGTTGAACCAACTACTGCTCAAATGGATACGCAAGAAGATCCTGCAGTACATCAATTGGTATCCAGATCAGATCCAGATGCCCAAGCTGTCAACGCAAATTATCAATTGGTATCTGATCCAAATCTGGAACAACAAAGCACTTATCAATTGGTGACAGACAATCCAGAAAGCCAACCAATCGAACATCCAAACTGAACAAGGAGCAAATCCAATCGGATCTGATCTTTGATGGAATAGAAATCATCCACCCGAGCAGGTCGTAGGTAACATTCACTCTCCTGTTCGCACACGAAGCCAGCTCATGCATGATCACTTTGATTCAGCATTCATTTCACATATAGAACCAAAGCTGATAGAAGAAGCCTTAGCTGACCCGAGCTGGATAGATTCAATGCAAGAAGAACTTAGTCAATTTAAAAGAAATAATGTATGGCAACTAGTTCCTAGACCTACTAATCATTCAGTAATAGGAACTAAATGGGTCTTTAGGAACAAGCTGAATGAAGATGGCGTAGTAACTAGAAACAAAGCTAGACTGGTGGCACAAGGATTTAGACAGATGGAAGGCATAGACTTTGATGAGACTTTTGCACCAGTATCCAGATTAAAAGCCACCCACATGTTTCTTTCATATGCCGCATATAAAGACTTCAAAGTCTTTCAAATGGATGTGAAGAGTGTCTTTCTAAATGGCATCTTAACAGAGGAAGTGTATGTTGCACAACATCCTGGCTTCATAAATCATGCATATCCAGATCACGTTTACAAGATTTAGACAGATGGAAGGCATAGACTTTGATGAGACTTTTGCACCAGTATCCAGATTAAAAGCCACCCACATGTTTCTTTCATATGCCGCATATAAAGACTTCAAAGTCTTTCAAATGGATGTGAAGAGTGTCTTTCTAAATGGCATCTTAACAGAGGAAGTGTATGTTGCACAACATCCTGGCTTCATAAATCATGCATATCCAGATCACGTTTACAAACTGGATAAAGCTCTGTTGAAGCAAGCACCCAGAGCTTGGTATGATACACTTTCAAAATTTCTTAATGAGCATGATTTCACAATAGGCACTGTCGATAAGACTTTATTTAAATTTGTCAAATCTGATCATGTTCTGTTAGTACAAATTTATGTAGATGATATTATATTTGGGTCAACTAACCCCAAGATATGCCAGGAATTTTCTAAGTTGATGCAGGACAAGTTTGAGATGAGCATGATGGGCGAGCTGATGTTCTTTCTGGGATTACAAGTGATACAGCTTGATAATGGGATCTTCATTAATCAAGCAAAATACACGAAAGAACTGCTGAAAAAATTTGGCATGGACAACTTCTCAGCAGCAGCGACCTCGATGAGTGCTTCTATCAAGTTAGACAAAGACGAAGCTGGAACTTCCATACAGGTATCTTTGTATCGCAGTATAATTGGCTCTTTGCTATACCTAACTGCTAGCAGACCATACATCATGTTTGTTGTCTGCATGTATGCTAGATTTCAAGCAAAGCCTAAGCAATCACATTACATAGCTGTAAAGCGGATTTTAAAGTATTTAAAAGGAACTTCCAATGTGGGTCTTTGGTATCCCAAATACTCCAGCTTTCAACTAATCGATTATAGTGATGCAAACTACGCAGGTTGCAGGATTGATCATCGGAGCACAAGTGGGACTTGTTAATTCTTTGGAGATCAACTGATTTCCTGGTTCAGTAAGAAGCATACCTCAATTGCAACGTCCACAGCTGAAGCAGAGTATCTAGCGGCTAGAAGCTACGGTGCTCAGATTTTATGGATTCAACACCAGCTCAAGGACTACGACAATGATGCTTCTGAAGAGCCTATTATCTGTAACAACACCAGTGCCATCACAATCACTCATAACCCTGTGCTGCACTCAAGAACAAAGCACATAGAAATCAGGCATCATTTCATAAGATATCACGTGCTCAAGAAGGACGTCCGGCTAGAATATGTGCCAATAGATCAGCAAGTTGCTGAAATCTTCAGAAAACCCCTACCGTACGCTAAGTTTTCGTACTTTCGAAATATTCTTGGTCTCTTAGAACTGCCTTGATTCATCTCTGTGCTAACAATTGCAGGTTGAATAATGGTTGTTTACTTCAGATCTGAGCCTAATGTTCAGAGGGAACAGCGAGGATTTTTAGATTTGGTAAACATTCAGACTTGGGAGAACCTCAGCTTTAGGGGGAACATCAGATCTAAATTAATAAGTGCTGAGTCAACTGAATGCGTGAGATCTGAATCCACTCAGATTTCCGTATATACAGTTGATGCTTATAAGTGGACAGATCTGGTAGTACCTCAGCTGGTATATCAATTGGCTTCAGATCTAAGTTGTGACGTAATAATAAATGGTGCTTTTTTTCACTTTTTACCTTTGCGGTTAAAACTCAAAATGATTTCGAAAATCTTTTCCAAATGATTTCAAAAATATTTTCCAACTCTGATCGCGCCATCGGATGATTGACACGTGTGTTGTCATCATGTGAAATGTCACACCACATGGTAACGTGTACCATTTCATCTTCCGATTCACCTTCCTTATTTATATTGTGTCGTTTTGATTTCACTAACCCTTACTTTGCGCAAAATACACTATTGCTTTCCAGTGCTTCTTGCTTGCAGATAATCTACTCTTCGACGTATTCTATCAGCGATGGCATCCTCACTGATTAACAACACTATTCAGGTCTACTTTGACTCAGTACTAGGAATGGAACACGAGGGCATGGTTGCTATGTTCGAAGCCCTTCTGCTATCTGGGCTTAGCGGGTTTTTGGGATGTTCTTCAGTCATTTACGAGGCTGCTCTGGTGGAGTTCTTCCACAACGCTTCAGTCAGGGACGGTAAGGTTGTTAGTAAATTTCAAGGGAAACCATTTTCTATTTCAGGAGAATTTTTTGCTGGAACCTTTGAGTTGCCGTTGGAAGGATCGACTGATTTGCATGAGGTTCCAAAGTATCTGGTTTTTGAAGCGAGGAGTTTGTTCTCATATAATGGTAAACAGCTAAGCACCTCTTGTAAGAATATGGAGATGACGTTCGAGTTTCGGCTGCTGAATGATATCTTGGCGAAATCTATGACTGTGAAGGCTGGGTCATTCGATGTTGTAACCCATGAGAGATTCTTGATTATTTCTGCTATTCATGGGGGCGTTCCGATCAACTGGGGAAGATTTTTGTTTAACATTTTCAAGGATATGGTAACCCTAACTCAAAACAAGCACGAGGATATGCGGTGCAGATCTGTATTCTGTTGAAAAATGCCCCAAATCTGGAACTGGGTGAATCAAAAGAATTCCCACCTCTAAAGGTTTTAACTGCCAAAACTATTGGCACGTATATTGCCAAAAACAAGAATATTGTTGTTGATATGGATGAGCCAGCGGTGGAGAAATCAGCGGAGAAAAAGAAGGCAGTGTCTAAGAAGAGACCTGCTACTACTGTTGAAGCACCAGTTTTTAAGAGGAAGAGGACAACAACGGGAAGAGCTGCTTCAGAAGCTAAGAGTTTGGCGCTTGTGATAGTAGCACAAGAGGCTGTACCTATCCAAATGGTATTAGCTGAGACCCCCCCTGCTCCAAAACTCAAAGCACCGAAGAGAAAGTTGAAGCTGTCAGTGGGTTCTGATGATGAAATTGTTGAGAAAGAACCAGATGTGGAGAATGTTGTAGAGCAACAGAGGGAAAAGACAACTGCTGATGACGTGGATAAGATTATTGATCAAGTTATTTTTGAAACAGAGCAGACGGAAACAGATATGGAGGAACCATTGTTGACCAGGTCTGATGATATAGTAGTTGAGGACACTGAGCGCTCGATTGCTGTCAATGATGAGGATGATAATCTTGATGGAGCTGAACATGAAATTGCTGTTTCTTAAAGAGCCTTTGAGATCTGGGGAGGATGACGACATGTCTGGGTCTAAGAAACCAAGTAAGATAATTGAGCATGCAGCAGCTGAAACGTACTAAACCTCTAAATTTTTTATTTTTTCTTTTGAAAGCAGATGTGGAATAAACATTTAATAAAAGCTATAAATAAATCCATAACTTAAAGCGTTTAAAAATAACATCTCGACATCCGCTTAAAAACGAATTGCAAAATGTCCTCAATCCACATCACCCAGGCTAACAAAAAAAATCAGAGTATTCAAAACTGTTTGCGAAAAACTGAACATGTCTAAAAGCAATGACATAAAGTAACTGAGTGGTCACGGGGTAACAGCCGCAGCGGAGCATCAGACGTTCTCACCGTCTGTCGGAGTAATATCATCAACATCATGCTCACCTGCACCATTTAAACCTAGTGAGCCTAAAGGCTCAGCATGCTCTATCCGCTACTAACAAAGTATGTATAATAAAACCACATACAGGCACATAAGAATAGGAACATAATTTCATGACATGCATGCTTAAAAGGTCTTAAACGTTAAATCGTATTGTAGTCGTACATACATCATCATATAACATATACATTAAGGCATGGCATAAACATAACATAACTGAAAAGAATATATGATTCGTATCCATGAAGTGAAAGCCATTAATTCGATGGATCAATCTATAAACCAACGTACGTGGTGGTGTGGTTCACCCCGATGTCACACGAGGATCCCTATATGTCACACCTCTATGCTGCCACTTCACCATTATGTCACACATGGATCCATAAGCTCATACATTAACAGGGGATCCCCGGGCCCGGCTATCCGGCTAACTCCCATCATTACGTTGCCCCACAACAATTCAATTCCTCAAAATATTTTATTTCATGTCTTAACATAACTTAAACTTTCATGATGTGTGCGTTTCGTAAAATCATGCAACTTTGGAAATCTTGGTCCATCAATATATATTTAATTTCCTTAAAATATTTCATAAACAATTACATAGCATAATAGGTATATACTTAAATATATGTTCATGGGCCTAAGCATTATTTTCCTCGGCCCGATCAAGGACTGGCTCAAGCGAAAACTCATTTGAAATATCGGCCCAAAATCCAACAATTTGATTAAAATCCAATTTACTTAAAAATCCAGCAACATAAAACAATTTTTAACTTAAAATCATTGACCCGAAATCATTTTGACCAAGAATAAATTTTTAACTTAAAAAGTTGACTTGACCCGATAAAATGACTCGGACTTTAAAAAAATAAAATTATCCTGCCTAAAAATAAAATAACTCGGACCGGACTTAAAACATTTGACTTGAGACTCGATGAACTGTTAGGACCGAAAATTGAGAAAATAAAGCAAAGCGAGCGCTGCCACTAAAAAAATAAAAATTTTGCGCTGCTATTATGAGGTGCAATACCTCGGGTTCTTGAACATTAAAACAGAGCACGGAGACAGATCTGATATGTAATAAAAACATGCAGAAAACACCAGAAATGAATCCTAATTTTAAAACTCAATGCAAGCAGATTTCTGTTAGACAGAAATCTGCTACTGTGCAAGTGTGCAATCTGAAATGTATGCGTGCTAAAATAAATATGCGTATGCGGAAGTAAATAACAGAATACAATACAAAGCTTATTTGTTTATGGAAGTTCGGACATCAATGTCCTACGTCTCCCCTTCTTCCTTCTTCAGGAAGGTTCCACTAGAAGATTTGATCTACACATCGTGTACAGACCCGATCCCGCAACCAGCAGCTGCGAGAACTCCTAGACTCCACCAGCCCTCGGCTGTCACTCACTTGTTTTAAGCCTATGTAAGAAAGGCTACAAACACAGAGTTTAACGTCGTCGTGATTGGACGGGATCTGATTTTAGTTTGTAATTCACTCGCTAAACAATTACGGACATCTCTCAACTCTCAGAAAAATAAATCTCACACACTGGGAAAATGCTCTTCAATAGCTGATTGAGACTCAGCAGTAGACACTCGTTATGCGCTCCTCTCTAATGGCGGTCTACTGCTTCATCTCCAATTTTCTTCCCTCTGTATTATGCACTGTGTTAATTAATGTGTCAAAATCTCTTTTCTTCAACAGTGCTTCTTGTATATATATGGCTGTTTTTCTTCCTGTTAGACACAAGTTTTCTTCTGTTGAAATGTGTTCCTTAAAGTACTGACAGTGAGTTGTCCTTGTGTCCTTTTCTTTTGCATGCTTTTTGTCATCTTGTGATTTTGCCTTTTTCGTTCCAGCAGCTGGTTGCTCCCACAACTAAATTCCAGCAGCTGTTGCTTTATCTTTGAACTATACCAACAGCTAATAGCTTTTCCTTAGCGCAACAGCTGCTTCAAACTCTTCTTTGCGCTGCAGCTGATTTATACATCTTGTATCAGCTTCTGATTCCATCTTCTTCAATTCATCAACAAAGCTTCTGTTTCTAATCCAGTAGTACAACATCAATCTTCTGGTATTTCACTTCATCTATTGAAATCATCTTTGTATTTCTGTTCTTCGACTTCTGATTCCACCATCTAATTAACCGCTGCTTTTAAATTTTGATTGCAAAAACTAATTCGTCTTTGCGCAAGTACTGTTCATCTTCGTTATCGCGCAACATCTCTGTTTCACTATTGATCTTTGAATATTTGCAACAACTGCTTTGCAAATATTTCTTCTGCTCAATGTTCAACGACCGAGATCATTTGTTCCTACTGCCTGCTGTTTCACACTTTCTTCGACTTCTGTTAATCTTCTTTTCCTTTGCAACTGCTGAATCATCTCCTCTTTAGTGCAACTGTCCAGACGCTGATTTCAACTTGTTAGCGTCTGATTTTTCTTTTGTTCTTCTGTTCCCAAATTCCTCTTTCCAACTGATTTGCTTCTCTTTGCAATATCCCTGTTCGACACTCCAATTATTCCACCTTCGTTGTTTTGCTCTTTATCATCTGCTGCGCTTCATATAAACTGATTCATCATCTTCCAGAATTCAAGCCATCATCAGTTTTTCACTTCCTTTCCACAGCGTCTGATATTCTTCAATTACTGCGTCTAGTGCTTCATTCCAGCGTCTGGAATATCCTCCATTTCTGCGTCTGGTTTATATTAATTTCAGTGCAGCATCTGAGTTTGTGCGTCTGGTTTAAATTGCAATGCAACGTCTGGTTTATGTAATGCAAAGTCTGGAACAGAGAAATCTTTTGCGTCTGGTATTTCTCCTTTCCTGTAGCCAACATCTGGTTTTGTTCTTCACAGTTTATCACAACGTCTGGTTCTTCCTTCTTTGCATCTAGTTTTTCTTTTGTTCCAGTCGACTGGTTTTTGTTCTTCAACTTTGCATCTGGTTTTTCTTTTGTTCCAAACAGCTGGTTTATTTTCCTTAGCGACTGCTGCGTCTGGAATTCTTCGAACTTCATCAACTGATTGTTCCAGACTTCATTTCAACAACGTCTGGTTTTTCTTCTCTGCGCAATCATCCTCTGTTGATTCTTCCTTTACAAACATAGATACAGATTTCTACTGTTGCTCTTCACAGTATTTATCCAGATTTCTCTGCTTCTTAACAGATTTCTCCTGTTCAGACGATCAAATCCAGAGTTTACTTTTGAAAAAATTTCTGCTTCGCAGATTTCTCCTATCTTTAATTGAACCAGACTTCTCTTCATATATGGTTCAACTTACTGCTACACAAGTTGTTTTCTTTGCGCAACAACTGGTTTTTCTTTAGCACAAAATCTGGTTTTTCTCTTTGCCTCTTTTGTTCACAACTGCTGATTTGCGCTTGTCCTGTCTTTCTTCCAGACTTCTCTGTTTCCTCATCGGGTCTTTTCATTTTCTTGCAAAGTCTGAATCAATCTTCTGTTACATTGCTCTTATTTGATCCAGATCCTTTAACACTGAGCACTTCAACAGCTGATTCAATCTTGTTGTTAATAAAGCGCAACAGCTGAGTGTAACGTATCATTTGAGTTGTTCATCAGCTGGTTCACCTTTATTAACATCTAATATATCTTTATTGTACCAACTTCTGTTCTTCGTCTGCTTTTGTATCTTTGTTTCCAAATTCCTCTTTCCAACTGATTTGCTTCTCTTTGCAATATCCCTGTTCGACATTCCAATAATTCCACCTTCGCTGTTTATTATCTTCTTCCAGACTTGAACTGCACACTCCTCTTATATTTACCAGATTTCATTTCCTTGATACGTTTACATTTCTTCTCTTCCTCAATTTCAAGGTTATGCCGCAATTCTCTGGTTTTTTGCTCGTTCAAGATCCAGTAACTGCTGTCACTGAAGCTCCTTTTCTACTTCAATTGTTCTCTTTTAATTTCACTGTAGCTTGCGACTGAATCACTGTAGCTTGCAGCTGAATCACTGTAGCTTGCAGCTGAATCACTGTAGCTTGCGACTTAATCACTGTAGCTTGCAGCTGATCACTGTAGCTTGCGGCTGATAAAATCTTTGCTTCTCACGACTTGACAAATTATGCTTCATGACAGTTTTCTTCGATACTTTTCTTGTTGTATTTCCAACTAACATCTGTACACTAAGTAGAAACATTAGTAACACAATAACATGTTTTGTGTAATTCAAAACTTAATCTGGATCTGTTTATACAGATCCATCATGAACTGCCCCGGTCCAACTGAACCAGCCCGAACCGGTCCAATTGAACCGAGCCAAATTCATCAAACCATACACGCACTACTCATGCACACCACCATGCGCCGCGAGCAGCCGCCATCTACCGACGTAAACCTCCCTGCTCCGGCCACCCTGGCCGGAGCCCCGTCGGCTGGGCCACCCCTAGGTCCGACCGGTCATGACCTGACCATCCTTGGTCCAAGCCATACGCCGCACGGCTCAAACGAAGGCAAGGAGACTCGACGCATGTCGAGACCCACGCAACGCATGTCGCGTCCCACTCGACGCATGTCGCGACCCACGACCAACCTCTAAATCCTCATCAATGGACCATCTCTAGCCCTTCCTAGGACCACCATGAACCACCTAATATCGAGCCATGATCCCTACAGCCGCCCCTTGACCGAAACCATGCAAGAAACTTCAAAAAAAACGTGAGATGCACATGAAGAAATACATGAACATGATCATGTGCATAAAGATCTGAAACATCCACGAAAAGGCCATGCATAATCTTGTAAATACAGTATATTATGATCTAAATGGTGAGAAAAGAAATAATAGAACATGCCTTGATCGAAAAAGAAGCGGAGATACGCGATACCGGACAATTGAGAAGGCCAACACCTTTGAGTTTTAATCAAAACCTTGCAAGTTTCTGCCACCTAGGGGAAGAAGAAGGCTGAAGTCGGCTGATGAGAGAAGGGGCTAGGGTAAATTTTCGAAATAGTGGAGAAGGGTGAATGAAAATGTACAAAAGAACCCTTCCCACCTTGTTTTATTAAGGAAATAAAAGGCCTATTCCAATACTAACCTCCTCTAATTAAAAAGGCTTAAAAATATTTAAAGTTCAGCCTTCAAGCCTTAAATTTTCGTAATATATGGCCTCTCAAATTTAAAAGTGTAGTAAATGTCATAAAAATAGCCCGTATAGGCGAAAAACGGGTCCCCCTCGGTAACCGTGCATAAAATCTCATTTTTTTGGGAATGGTGCATAAAATAAAAATATTTTTCTTTAAAATATGTCTAAGGGCTAGAACATTAAAAATATTTTCAATTTGATCGTCTCCGGACTCGTCCCCGCTTATCGGTCTCAAACCGTACCGTAAAGCAACATGCACAAGGTAAAGCATATAATCATCATACATGATATGCAAATCATACTAACATAAGGTTTTCTCCCTAGTCATGCATTAAATTCAACGTAATTAGGATTTTTGGGCGTTACAACTCTCCCTCCTTACTAGAAATTTACGTCCCCGAAATTAAGTTACGTACCGTAAAAGACTCTGGATAGCGCGTCCGTATATCGGCCTCGGTCTCCCAGGTAGCCTCATCTGCCGAGTGATTCT
>KQ989042.1:0-13600 GCA_001598015.1 Dorcoceras hygrometricum | reverse complement strand
CGTTTCTCGAGTTATGCGAACCGTAGACGTCGACCGTTAGAGTTTGAGGTAGGCGATCGTGTGTTTCTCAAGATTTCTCCTTTCAAGAGCGTGATGAGATTTTGATTTAAAGGCAAATTGGCTCCCAGATTCGTTGGTCCCTTTGAGATTATCGAGCGGATTGGACAATTGGCTTATAGATTGAGGCTGCCCGAGGAGTTAGCCGCGATGCATGACGTGTTTCATGTGTCCATGTTGAGAAAATATGAGCCGGATCCGTCCCATGTTTTGAGAACTGACGAAGTTGAGCTGGATTCTGCCTTGAATTATGTTGAATATCCGGTGCAGATCTTGGATAGGAAGGAGAAACAGCTGAGGAACAAGGTAATTCCGTTGGTGATGGTCCAATGGAGCAAGCATGGCCGAGAAGAAGCAACCTGGGAAGTGGAAGAAAAGATGAGACAGGATTGGCCTCATCTGTTTGAGGACTGATCGTGCAGGATTTCCAGGTAAATTTCTGGTTTTGCTTTGAGATTGATGAGTTGGTTGTGCTGATTTGCATGATTTGATTGTTTCTGCCTTGGTTTGTCTTTGATTTCGAGGACGAAATCTCTTAAGGTGGGAGAATGTGAGGATTCAGATTTCTAATTAGTGATTAATCGGATTTTGAGTTAGATTAATCACGAGAATTAAGAATTTAGATTTCTGGAGTTTCGAATTTTTAGTGAAATCTGATTTGGAAATATTTAGATCTCTAGTTGGGATTGTCCAGATTTTTAATTGGTGTTTTTCGTGTGAAATCTGGTCGAGAAGTGTTGAGAATTAGAATGTATTTGATAGAGATCTGTTTTTCCTTTAGCGCTGCGTGTTTTGTCGTGAAAAGAAGAGTGAGCGCTGCGTTTGGTGAAAGCTGTTCGAATTTGAGAAGCTGGATCGTGAGAGATCTGGTGGTCGAGAAGAACGTGAGAAATGAATGCGTTGTTCTTTTGAAATTCAGATCTCATGACGTAGGAAGCTCTCATGTGTGACGTAAGCGTCGCTGGATGGTGATCGCATTTGGGTCGTAGCGAGAGATCTGGCAGCGCTTGAGGGTGACGTCAGCAGGTCTGGTGGATGACGTAAGCAGATCTGTTGTTAGAAACGTGATAGCGTGCATTTGAGAGATCTGGTGCCTATACGTCGTCGTTTTGTGTTTTAGCGCCGAGATCTGTTTTGCGTTTTGGCGCAAGTGTTGAGCGTGAGATCTGTTGACCAAAACGTTGTCGTTTTGAGGCTCGCGCGAGATCTGGCGGAGAGCATGAAGTCTGTTTTGCGCGAGAGATCTGTTGGGCGATATTTTGAGTTGTAGGACTCTGTTTTTGTCGGTGTTTGACTTGCTTTGTAGCTTTTTGAGTTGAGGATATTTGTATAAGTGTTGATTTACACTTAGAGCATTCCAGACCTGATATTTCTTATCCTCAAACTCGAAACCCTCGATTTTAGCTACTGTTCACCGTCACTTTCAATCGCCATTTCCCGTTGATTCCGACCTCTGTTTTTCGAGTTCTTGGTAGCGTTGGAAACCTCTTGAGTAGACCTTTCTTTTCCTACCAATCTTGGAGGCTGTGTTGAGCTGGAACGAGAACGCGAAGCTGCTGAGTTGAGCAGTAAGTTGCGTCGTGAGTTTCTATCCTTTGGGTGAGCTTTCTTTCATCGGTTTGAGCTAAGATATTAGGTATCTTTGGCAGATTTAAGCTTCTAGGAATTTTTAAGGGTAATTTTCGAGGAAGCTTCAAAGGCAGTAAGCTTGAGTTGGTTACTGGCCGTTGCTTGTGAAACCTGTTAAGGTAGTTTGATCAATTAAGGTACGATTGAGCAGCCCTTAGCAGCTGGAGCATGAACATGTCTATTTTTCGATGTTGTGAATTTGGCTGCTGTGAATTACGTGAATCAGTATGTTGAATGATTGAGTTACATTCTGTTTTACGTATTGTGCATTGTATGCATTGAGCATTGATATTGATTGGCATCATGCATACATATTGAGCCTGCATTGACAGATTTGATTTGTTAACCTGATTGGGTGCCACGTTGCGACTTGCCGACTGTTAAGTCGTGCCCGAAAAGTCCAACGCTATCGTCGGAGTGGTGACTACCGGATTCGAGTGTCTACCACCGAGCTGTGATGGGCTGACGGGCCCCGATGATCACGGACCGATGATTTCCCGGTTGATAGACCGTGGTATAGAGGCTTGATTTGAGTTGCCAGTTGATAGACTGGTCTTGCTATCCGCTTTTCTTGACAGCCCTCATGCATTCATAGGATTGATTTGTAGCATGTTGCATGTTTATCTGCTTTGATAGCTCTTCGTACTGAGGCTTGACCTCGTACTTGTTTTCCTGCTTTTGTTGTTGGGTCTGCGTGCCCATTTGCAGGAGTTTCAGGTAACCTAGCTGGGCAGAGTGGAAGTTCAGCTGGTCGATCCCCGCATCCCTGAGTCCCGGTTTATTTATGTTATGTATTGAACCGGGGGATGCCCCGTGTGTTTTTGTATTGGGGATCTATATTTTGATTTGAATTATGTGGTTGTTTGCTGTATGAGTTTGAGTTAACTCATATTTTGAGTATTGAATATTTTGAATGTATGAGTTGAAGTTCAGGCCCATATTATTTCGAAAAATTTTTAAGCCCTGATTTTAAGCTTCCGTGATTATGCGCTTATTATGTGTTAATTGTTAGTAATTAGCACGGGGCCTGACAATCTCCTTGGCTTCATTTTGTGATAAGAATCGTAATTTTGGTGTTAATATGAGCAAGTTATGAGCATTTTAGTTTTTTGCCAGTTTCCAATGAATGTCCGATCGGTTTTCTTAGATTTTTGAGAAACTAAAGTCAATTTTGGATGATTTTTTGGGTTTTAGGACATTTCTAGGTCACTTCCGATGAATTACTGACCTTTCATTGAATTTTTGGAATTTTCCGATCGTCGGAGTATCGTCTTCGTGTCGTCGCGATCACTATGCTGTTATCGGTTGCCGCCATCGATCACAGCCAATTTCTGGAACCTGTCATCTCCGTCATTTGATACCAGTGTTTGCAATCTGTTTCGGTGTCTTGTGTTATACTGAGGTATTTGGTCAAATACTTTGAGGTACGAATTGAATGTGTACTCACAAATTTTAGAGAGGTTGAAATATGTTCTATGTTTCTTGAATACTACGTGCAATTGCTTGCTATATTTGATGATTATGTAGATGCATTTTTATATCATGACATTGAGCATATGTATTCATGTTGAGCCTTGATTTCTTTGGATGCCTTTGAATTGACCTTCTGAGGTCTGTTTTATAGTCTCGTGGAGTTATGTATTGTGTATCACACTCACGCTGAGTGCATTGTGATGGCCTAGGTAACTCCGAACTCTCAATGTTGTGGTTATTATGGTTGGTGGTGTTAAATGAGCACATCTATGTTATTCAATTGAGATAGCCCAGGAGCTTTCAATTGAGATGGCCCAGGTAGCTCCTGAACTCTTAATGATGTAGCCACTTCGGTTGTTGTTCGCCGTTTTGTTTGACCTCTGATTTTTTTGGCACCTTTTATTATTGTACCATACACTTTGCAACATGTAGCATATTCCGTTTTTCCCTATGATTGATGTTTTATCTGTTCTTCATATCGGGGTTTGACACCTTTCCTTTGGGGCTGCTTTGTTCATGTTGGTGACCATTGCAGGTCGTTCAGGTGACTCAACTGCACCAGGAGGAGCGTCAGCTAGTGGAGTCCCTTAGGAGTCGATCGAGTGTCCCAGATATTAGTATATTATTTATTTTTATTACGTCTTTTATCAGGGGATGTCCTATGTAGTTGTCAATACTCGATGTTGATGAATTGATGTGCGTTTGTATTGTTTTTATTGAACTATGGATGCTATTTATTTCATGGTTTTTTGCATGAATTTGTGAGCAGGACTACTCTGCATGTGTATGAAACACGATTTTAAATATTCTTTAGTTAGATTCGGGTGACGGATTAGTTTCTATATTTTGATTATTCGCATATTTTATCTCGTTGTTTTCTTTTCAGGCTCAAAAAACAAAATTGTTAACCCACTTTCAAATACTTCCTCTTTTTATGATTACTTGAGTGCTTTAATCTATGATTAGAACACAGGATGAACCGTTTTTTTAATAACGATCAGTTCAATCACCAGGTTATAAAATCTACATTTAACTACAAACTGCTCGAACCATGGTTGGTTGAAAAGGAGATGGAAAGATTGAGAGAGCACGCATGATGCAGACAGGCATTTAGTGACAAAATACAAGTGGTTTTTAGGGTTTATCGTCCACTTTGGCTTGCTTTTATCATCTGCCTGTGCTTTCTGATGTTTATCATCTAGTAATACTTCATGCAAGTGTCATCATATAGTGTAGCTTTTGAACTTCTCAGTTTAGTGCATCTCTTTTGGGCACCCCACCTAAAGTCAAATTTATTTATACAATTTATGTTCCGAAATCAAAAGCAATTCCTTTTCATAAGTGCGTTCTTATACATGCACCAACGACTATCCTTGATTGTTCTTTCATGGAGCCCAGACCCAAAAATCTAAAGGACCCAGTTCAAGGTTTTGAGTAGGCCCATGGCTTAATAGACAACAAAATGAAACTCAATCTGTATGGTAATCATGCATTTCCAGCGAAACAAGAATTTTCGTGTTACAACAAAACACTTCATATATTACTGTATATGAAATGAAACATCATTAAGTACTATCCCCAGTCTTTACAGCATCTTTCTGCAGTAGCTATCCTAGATTTTCTCAAAGGAAATGACAACCCATGCCTGGTTTCTCCTTCATGTGCATGACCCAATGCCAGAAACATAACAACCCAGGGACACAACGACGGGAATATAAATCTTCATGACAAACAAGACATCAAAGTAGGCGGACCAAAGATTCATGTTGTTGAAGGTGAGCCACAACAAAGTTCGGACCAAAGATTCATGTTGTTGAAGGTGAGACAGAACAAACGTTGGCGCAATGGATTTCTATGGGCAAACTAACTTCAAAAGTGACTTCCACGGTAAATATCATAGTAGAATATATTACTTATCAGAACTGAGGTTTATTTGTTTCAAGTACATACATAATTCAACAATAAATTTTCTTACATGTAGAGTTTATAAGGAATAAAGAAAATCATCTGTTTCTAATGAATAAAGATAATCATTTGTTACGATATAAATCAATGTTATCTGTTTTACTATTATGAGAGCGGTTGATTGAGATTGTTTACCAATTTGCGTAATCGTTGACCTCTTGCCAATTGATTCTGAGAAGCTTTATCAATATCTGAACTACAAATGAATTGCAAAAGGTTTCGGGTAGAGGGGGGATTTCCAAGCTTGCTCTGCCTCCAGTAATGATTAACTTAAACCAGAATTTAACATTTAGTCCTTGGAGAGATGAGTAAACTTTCTCGAAGCTCAATTCTTGATGGATTGGTTTTCAGACATCGATCTTCCCCAAAAAAAACCTTTTTTTCGAGTGGACTGATTTTCAGACATGAATCTATTGACCTTGAAGTTGAATGAGAAAGGCCGCCACAGAAAAGGCTTTCCTAGAGAGCTCCTCATGCTCGAACTTGAGCTCATCTTGGGACCCCTTCCTTCAACTTCACCATTTCTATGGAGATCGAATACAAAATTACTGTGGACTTCACTATCAACAACACGTTTTTTCAAACGCTTCCTAGCCTTTGAATCTAGTTCAGCTTTCAATGCCTTTCCAGACATCTTCATGACACGTTTCTCACCAAAAATACATACCGGGCAATCTGGATCATATTTATTGATCTCAGGAGTCATATTCTCCAGGCATTCAGAATGGTAAACATGTCCGCAAGTTAAAACAGAAACAACAGCAAGTTCGTTGGAAGATATATGGCTGTTCCACCGAAATGAAGATCTCTCGGTCAAAAGTTTTGAACACACACCACAAGTTTGGAGATCCAAAGAAGATGATCCTGAATGCCCAACAGAACAGGTATTCTTGCCTCGACTGAATCTTGAGGTTTCACTATCAAAAGACCACCTTTCTGTCCGATTAGTCATGATCTCAGAGAAGCCAGGGATTGACCAACTGTCAGATGACCCTCCATTTGAGCCCCGGTTTGAATCATTACCCCAAACAGGGGGGAAAAAAGAAGATGCCTCTTCTGAAATTGAAAATGTTGGTGATTTGTATTCTGGGATTCGGCTATCAGATACTTGGCGCAATAGCAGACGTCCAGGCGAAAGGTGATGCCATGTGGAAGGAGTCGAGTTTGGATGAACATCGTGACTTTGTGAAGACAAAGGAGATGTTGAAAGAGATGAGACAGAAGGTGCAGCAGGAGAGAGCTTCTTTGTAGGCGATGGACATGAAATATATGGGGTTTCAGTTGGCTCCTTCACCTGAATAGTGAACAGGCAGACAACAGAAACAAAGTCAAGCTTCAGAAAATGGATCTCATGCAACATATATGCATGTGTACATGGATTAACTTTTGGAAAATCAGAATAATTAAATTTATCAACACTCTCCACATACCTTCACCAGACTGCATGACATAGATTGATCTGCAAAAACCATGAAAAATATCACAATGACAAAATTCAAAATAGGGGTAAAAGTAAATGGCCCTCTTACACAACAATGATGACCTGGAGAAAAGCAACACGAAACTGAACACAATATCTTTCTACTCTAATGCTACCAGAATGGAGACCTAATGTTTAAAAGAAAAACAAATAATTGAACTAAAACTTATAACATAATCATCAAAACCTACAAAGTTTGAGAGAAACAGAAAACTCTAGTTGGAAGATCTTTAACTAAAAGAGTAAAAAAGGCACTCTAAGACAAATATCATCACCATGAACTTGTAATTCTCAAAAAAGAGTGTGAACTAAAAAACTTAAATTCCTTGACCAACAAAAATATCTGTGCATACCGGGGTTGATTTCTCAACTGAACAATAGCAGTAAGTGGGGATGGATAAAGCTCTCTAATCTCAAATCATGCACAAATCAGTTTTTAAACAAAAAAGTCGTCCTAAAATATTTATTGTCAAGTCCTATATTGGCATATTAGAATTTTCAAGCCTCCAGCATTCGTCCATGTCTCTCTCTCTCCCTCACACACCTGCATGCAGATATCCTGGACGGTAACTTCTCCAACTTTCGAAATGAGCAAATATACTACAAACCATCAGAAGCCTCATAAATACAAGTCAATCACATTATGAATGACATAAGGGAGGTACACCAGGAATTTAAATTACGGGCCATTACTGATCAGTGCCCAAGTCAGACAGTAGAAACTTTCATTCTAGCCTGTTAGAAAATTCCAAAACAAATCCAGACCCAACAAAATCAGGAAATTTATTGTCCATTCCATAAAATTGTTTTTATTTGCAACTCTGACAGCAAGTATTTTCATCCTGCAACGCGAGGTAATTTACCAAGCAACTAAACTGCTGAATAGAATGCAGAGAAGTGAAACATAGAGACCCATAGGGTTACTTACCAGAAGATGGAAACCTTAGAACCCCAGTATTTCCTCCAGAGACTGCAGGATTTTGCCAAGCCGGTGATCGAAAACTATCTAACGGACTGCCCTCATCAGAAGCAAATGCAGTTTCGAAAAGTGTGCCAGATTTGACATCCACTCGACTGTTTCCACCACCTCCATTGTGTAACCAATTTGCAGGTATCTCTTCCCCAGCCACCCGTCCACGATTATCACATCGAAAACTCCAAGATGGTGAATAGCGAGCCTGCCTCTGCATAGTTTCACTAGAAGGTCGATTCGTTATAGTTCTACTCTTAGCTGCAACACAACAAATTGCCCCCATTCTTACTCAGTCACACGCCAAAGACACGACTTTATGGTTAACGTTCCTTTCACATCAATCATCCCGTAAAATAGGTCACACAGTACATGAGAAAAACTTAAGTTACCTGCAATTCTAGAGTCAAAGTCAACCATCATCCATCTGTTGATTCAATAAGAATCGCGCAATCCACAAGCGTTACAAATAAAATCTAACATTTATCAACCTATCAGTTTTCTAAGTCATTGCATAGCCATTATCACTCAATAAAGTATACAATTTCAAAGGTTTCAATTCATCAATGAAATAGGTTATTACTCATAGAAACTGAATGGTATTGACAATCAACTTCCCCATCTGACTACTAAACAGTCTACATTCAGCTGCAAAAAAATATATACAACTGTTTATAAACAATTCCAACAAAAACAAACTCCTAACACAAAAAGAAAGTACCCACGAACTCATTGCACTAACTGCCACATAAATCAAGTTTGCAAACAGCCCTCGCCTCCTCAGATTAAGGTATTTCCAGAGTTCCAGATCTCCTAACAATACAAAGCTATGCTAAATCTCTTAAAAATCAAATAAAACAGCTCAAGCAGCTCTTTTGCAGCTAAAAGTTTTTCACGGCATTCTCACAAAAGGAACAAGAATAGTCAAGGTAAAATAAATACCTAAACCAATAGACTTTAGACAGTCATGACAAACAAAATGAACACTCGATTCACGAGTGACTATATTTGGAGCGGGGAAACAGGTAACAAAAAAGGGCTAAATCAACGAAGTGTTAGCCAACACAGAGGTCAAAATAGATCCAAAATTCAGGCCTAAATAGCTGAAATTCACAATCCAGACATTTGGCATCCGTCTAAACATCCTGATCCAAAAAAATTGAACTATAGGTATATCACCTCACAATCACATATTTTCATGAAATAAATAGGAAGCAATCCATCTAATAACAGTAACAGCAACTATACATCAAATAATTAACAAGAAAAAAACAACTGCCACTCACCGATATTCGGAGGAATAGTTTCACCGCTTCAAAATCCTATAAAATAAGAGAGAGAGATAGTAGGAGTTAAGAATTCTGTTCAATCTATTTAGTCTTATGTATAAAAATTTATGCAGTTTAATATATATATACAATGTGTACGTATAGAAAGAGAACGTAAAAAAGGTCCAGATTCTTTCTTCAACCGCGGTAGTATGCAATGAGTTTTCTTTTTTTTCATAAAGGAGATTTTATTTGACGGCGTTGGTTGGTTGATACTTCGAGTAGGGGTGAGCAAAAAATCGGTTAAACCGAAATAATCGACAAAACCGAATCGAATAATTACATCGGTTCGGTTATTTCGATTACTCGATTTTTATTTTTAGAATTATCGGTTAATTCGGTTCGGTTACGGTTTTTATTTTTCAAAAAATCGGTTAAATCGGTTAACCGAATTAACGATTTTATGTATTAAATATTATTTATATATATTAATATATTATAATATTTATTAATTTTAATAGTAAATAAATCCTAATTCCCTAACTGTGCTTGCTAAATTCGTGTACATTCTAACTGTGCTTGCCTAATTTTAATAGTAAATAAATCCTAAATCCTAATTTTATTAGTATATGTGCTTGCTAAATTCGTGTACATTCTAACTGTGCTTGCCTAATTTTAATAGTAAATAAATCCTAAATCCTAATTTTATTAGTATATGTGCTTGCTAAATTCGTGTACATTCTAACTGTGCTTGCCTAATTTTAATAGTAAATAAATCCTAAATCCTAATTTTATTAGTATATGTGCTTGCTAAATTCGTGTACATTCTTGTTCTCCATTGGATCCAGCAAGGCATATATTAAGGCACATATGTTCATTGAATTTACATGAAAGTGGTCTGCACTTGCCACTCTAAACTCAAAAAATAATTGGAGCTGTACATTTTTATACGTGAGGGTCAATAGATGTTGTGCAATTTTTTGAGACCTGCATTTCAGCATTTGGAATTTTCACTTGGCTGGTCAATAGAGCTGTATCATTTGTAGTTAGCTTTGAATGATATTACTTGGCTGGGCATAACAAGAGATGCAGACTGTCCTTAAAAAAATTTTTTCCAAAATATATCGGTTATTTCGGTTACCGTTATTATCGGTTTTCGTAAAAAAATCGGTCGGTTCGGTTATTTTAAAAAAGATCGGTTATGATCGGTTAAAAAAAAATCGGTTCGGTCGGTAGCCGAACCGACCGAATGCTCACCCCTAACTTCGATAAACCACCGTCTGCATTTTCAAACGGTGGTCGCCACAAATTCTAACGACGTCATTCAGAACCGTTTTCATGACAAAGTGACATTTACTAAAACTAAATTAAAGATGATCGTTCCGTTTAAATAAGTCTTTTTAAAACGGTTTTACATTTTCTTTTAGAAAAAAATTGCACATGGTTTTCAGAGTTATTTGAGAATAAAGTATATATCTGGACAAATGTATTTTATAAAAATATTTTATGTTTGCATTACTCTTTTATATAATTTATGGGGAGATTAAATAAATCAAACAACATCTCTTTTTTAAGTATAATTAAAGAACACTTTTTTAAAAAATATTACTACATTTTGTAAAATTTTTCAAAACATATATTTACAGTTTTAAATTTATAAAACACTACAAACGTTTTTCAGAGATGTTAAAAACAAAACAGAGATGGTCGTCAAGAAAACAAACTTCCACAGATTTAATTATTTATCATTTCATTTTGCATTATAAATTTATGAAGATTGATTTCTCGAAAAAATGGTCAAATGAATTTGATTAAATTTATAATGCTTAGCAAGTGGGCCTTTTTCACTGCTTATTGTTAAAGAAAATTACAAATATTGTAAACTACAAAATTTTTACAAATTAAAGTAACACGCCTGAAGCCGTGTTAGTTTTTAAACTATCACGCCTTCTGTTTTAAGAAGTGATGTCCAAAAAGTTAATCAAGCTCTGCAAATTGACGTGTTTTTTTTTTCATTTTGATGGTATCCAAGGACTCCTCCCTATATACAGGAATAATTGATAATGTTTCTTTCACTTTTCACCGAAATTCCTTTCTTTCTTCGGTGTTATTTTCGCAACTTTCTATCTACTCAACTTTTATTTCTTCTTTCATCTCTGTTCCATCTAGCTATATTATATAAAATCAGTATTTTGATCATTGTACAGCACTTGATTGGTTGTTGAAATAATAAAGTAATGACGTATTTAATGTTTAAATTTGATTACTATGTTAAATTTAAAATTATTATTACTATTTGTTATTATAGTTTTCAGATATAATTTCAGCTTCTGGCTTTCATTTAAGGTATGTATTTAAGTTTTAGTTAAATGTAAATTTATGCAATATGTTGGATCTGGAAACATAGTAGATCTTAATTTTGATGAACACAAAACTTGTTATTATGTTTCTAATCTGTTTACTTGAGTGCTCAGATCTTGCTGGATGCAGATCAGATCAGATAAGAGCTAATGTATAGTATAAACGAGGAATTGAGCTCAGTTGAAAAGAATTGGTTCAGATCTGTAACAACCACGCTTTTCGGATTGTAATTATAATGAATTGAATTATACTCAAAATTTGCACTTGGTCAAAAACAACTGACCAAATAATTCTGGGCTAA
The DNA here is from genome assembly GCA_001598015.1 of Dorcoceras hygrometricum. Lineage (NCBI taxonomy): Eukaryota > Viridiplantae > Streptophyta > Magnoliopsida > Lamiales > Gesneriaceae > Dorcoceras > Dorcoceras hygrometricum. The sequence continues at coordinate 2,096 of KQ989042.1, read as the reverse complement.
ATTGTCAAATTTTAGAAATTCAGATTTCGAACTTAAAAACAGCTCAGAACTTATAAACTGTGCGGAATTCAAACAACAATTACAAATTTGATTTCGCTCGGGTTGTAGAGACTTCATATTAAATATCTTATACAAGTCATGTACGAACTGAAAGGTAAAATTTAGATCACGACTGGAAGGAAAAGAGCTCAAGGCTTATAGGATATGCGGAAACGGTATAAAACCTTGTAAAATAATTCTTTCAGTTTATAGAGAACTGTATATGACATAACTGATACAAATTCGGTATGAAATGAATTAACTCAAAACTGAGCTGAACAAAAACTATTAATTCTGGCTAGCGTCGGAAACGCAGGTTCACGATAAACACCCCCGATCTTATCCAACTCGCACCAATCAACAACCTCTAAACTTGATCACCTGCATTTAGGAAAACTAGTGAGCCTAGAGGCCTAGCAAGCAAATGTAGAAATAACTAAGGCAGGCAGTAGAGGCATAACAATAACTTTTACTGTATACTGAAAGTATGTAAGCTAATATGATCGAAAGCTGAACAACTGAATACTAGTAAACTGAAAACTGAGAAACTGAGAAAACATAAATTGAACATGCTTGAGACATTTAAAACATTTACTCATATTAAAAAGGACATAAGCCGTAGCATAAACTTTTCTCAATACTGTGGTTGTAAACAACCCTGTTCTCTGTTATTATTTTCTGTTGAATCATGGCGCAAAAGCTCTCCTTAGGTCAAGGTCGTTTGATCAAGTTATCATCTAAAATCAGGAACTGGGGAATAAATCCCAACTATGCTGTGTGAAGGGGCGGGCTTTTTTTAAAAATAATGTAAAAAAAAATAGTGTCAAAATAATGTAGATGGAGGGATCTTTCAAAACTACCGTAAAACGCTAACAAAATGAGCGGACGCTCGCATTTTTTTTCAATAGTCCGCTGCTTGTAGCAGCGGACAGTTAAAAAAAGTAAAAAACACAGCGTCCGCTGTCACTGGCATTTAAAAAAAAAAAAACAATTCCACCGTCCGCTGCCACGAGGCGCGAACGGTCAGTTTTTTTTTAAAAAAATAAATGCGTCCGCTTTAATTAAAAACGGACGTTTGTACACCGACTGATGTAACTATACGTGCTAGGTGTAGCATTAAAGCGGAGTCCTTTTTGAACCAATGTTGATGTGACTATACGTGTTAGGTGTAGCGTTTATCATAGTCCGCTGTTTTGTACAGCGGACGTTTTCTTCTATATAACCCGACTTCTTCTTTCACAATTTACTCCATCTCGAGACTTCTCAGTTTAATATTCCTCCATCTTATAATCCTTCATTTCGATACTTCTCAGTTTAATACTCATCCATCTTATAATTCTCAGTTTAATACTCCTCCATCTTACAACCCTCTGCTTTTTCAACATATACTGCTTCTTCAATATATTCTGCTTCTTCAACATAATCTATCTTATATCTTCAGTTACAACCTGTTTCTTGCTTATTTATCTAGATTTATATCTATATCTCTTGCTTTCATCTATTTTTAAGTTCGTTTTTTCTGAAAATTAAATTATTCTATCAAATAACCTAGCTTTTGTTTTTTCAAATGGATTCTTTCGGAGTGCTTTTATATTTTGGTGGTGATATTATTGTTGCAAATGGAGCTGTCGAATATTCAATTTCACATATAAGGTCGATGAGAGTACCACGATCAATAAATTTGTTTGATTTGGTTGAAATTGTGTGTAGAATGTTGAACATTGATAGTTCTAAATTTTCTATAAAATTATCTACGAAATATGCATTTATGGAGAAATCATGTTGGACAGAAGTCCTAGTCCATATATAAGATGATGGTGTTTTAGAATTTGTAATACAATGTCCCAATATGCAGATTTTGCATTTGTATGTAGAGACAGTCAATTAATCCTACTGTTTGTTATAATGAACCTGATGATTCATGTATTCAGCATGTCTCGGAAAGAGGGTGTTTTAACCAACCAGGTACTTCTTCTTATGATGTGTTCCATGTGTTAGAGTAGATGCCCAACTAGCCAACTTGTGGCGTGTGGGTTTTCATTGACTCTTGTACAAAC
>KQ989041.1:103386-130471 GCA_001598015.1 Dorcoceras hygrometricum | reverse complement strand
GATAATTTTCCAACAAAATCATATTTTAAATATAAAATCATATTTTATAAGTAAAATCTTATTTTGTCAATTTTAATTGCATCAAATTGGTTTAAAACAATTTTAGGCCCAAAATCACAAAAATTCCAAAAATTAATTTTGGTCCGACCAAAATGGCCCAATATCAAATATTGGCCCAAAAATCCCTCGGGCCGTCCGGGACAAGCCCCAAACAAACCCTAGAAGTCAAAACAGCCGTCGCAACGCCGCCTCGGAGTCACCGCACGGGGGCGCACCGTCGCCTGCACAGCGCCGCACGCCGCCCCTGTGCGCAATGCGTGGGCACGGGGGCGGCCACCTGCGCTCAGTGCGCTCCCAGGTGGGCGGCAGACGCCGCGCAACACCGTGCGCGACATTCGCGCACGATGGCCGGCCAGCTGGCGGGCGCTGCTCGTAGCTACAGTGCGCTGGATAGCGCACACTGCGCAGCTACAGTGCGCACGATGCACGCGGCGGCCTGTGCAGTGGCGCCGGCAGCCGAAAATATTTTTTTTTTTAAATTTTAAATTGAGATCAGATGCAATACAGGTACAAAGTTATGTATTGATAGATCCGAGCCAAAGCTCTGATACCACTGTTGGCGCAGCGGCGGATCCGGATCCCGTTCCCGTGGCGCAGCGGAAGATTTAAAAATTTGCACCGGAAACGGTCAATACATAACATGAATCAACAATAAAAATCCATAGGGTGTTTTATAACGGTACCTTGCTGGCGTCTAGGCGCCTGGCTCCGACCAATTTCACGAGGAAATTGGCACTTCAACGGTTGGCGGTTGTCGTTCTTCGAATCCGGTCCACGACTGGAATCACGACTCCTTCGTCAGTCTGCACTAGAAAACGTGACGAATTTATCACGGACGGAATCTCCTCGTCGCGGCGGTCGGAACAAGTCCGACGGCAAGACGGGAGGCGGCGCGTGGCGCGACGACGGGCGGCGCGTGGGACGTGCGGCCGAGAGGGAGAGGAGGAGAGTTGGAGTCGGCGGCTAGGGTTATGTGTGTAGAGAGTTGAGTTGTCTCTAATTTAGCCCCAGGTCATGTATATATAGGTGGTGCATGGGCTTGAACCAACCCAATGGACCTGGGGCGGGCCCAGGTCCATATGAACATTCGGTTCAAGTACATCACCGTGGTTCCATCATAATCCCGATCGACGATCAGATCGGATCGATGTACACATTTTACAAAACTTTTGATGCGAAAACAATTTTTCAGACCACCTAGTCTAAAATTGTAGTTTAGCCCCTCCAAGTTTCAAGGATATTCAAACTAGCCCAAACTTTAGGGAAATTGCACTTTGACCCCTGTTGACTTTTAGGAAGTCGCACTTCCATCCTTCCTCATCCTATGCTCAACAAATCGAGCTTAATTTCCGTGTGGGAATCGAGAAACTAGTACTTGTGTGACCCTCAAGGGTTCAGGGATACAGCTAGCCGTGGGCTCACAACATGTGTGACTCCGAAACCATATTTACGGACTAGCCCATCGGATCATGGTAAAGCGCCTAGCAAAATCGCCCCATGATCTCCTAGGTATCACTGATAGTGCCTGCAAGAACCAGTTGGTCATGGTTAGCGTACAGTACGGTCCTTTCAAGACATATATCCCGATCAGATCAACGACCATTGGTAAATCGAGAGTCGCTAGAGATCCAATAACCATGCATACATCTTGGAGATCAAATAGTGACATCGCGTGTGTTACTAGGTAAACCCATTTATCTAAAACACATCTAGTACTCTTGTAACGCCCCAAAATCCATAGGACCACATTTATGCATTCTATTAATCATATGGGCCATTTGAGGGATACAGCTAGCCGTGGGCTCACAACATGTGTGACTCCGAAACCATATTTACGGACTAGCCCATCGGATCATGGTAAAGCGCCTAGCAAAATCGCCCCATGATCCCCTAGGTATCACTGATAGTGCCTGCAAGAACCAGTTGGTCATGGTTAGCGTACAGTACGGTCCTTTCAAGACATATATCCCGATCAGATCAACGACCATTGGTAAATCGAGAGTCGCTAGAGATCCAATAACCATGCATACATCTTGGAGATCAAATAGTGACATCGCGTGTGTTACTAGGTAAACCCATTTATCTAAAACACATCTAGTACTCTGGCCACAGATTTATCACACTATTATCTCCTCAAATAGCATAGGATATCCACGCACAAAGGCGAGCGGTGAATCCTCGACAACGAAGCATCGACTCCTACATGCATCGGGACCTCACCCAATCCCGCCACCTAATGACCCCAACTGAGTCGGTAAACGGGTCAAAGTGAAGCACCTATCACGTAGAGTCTCAATGACGTTTCGAGTAATGAGGGATAATCTGTACAACCAAGACCTCGGACTTATCCACTCGACAAATGGTAACCACTTGAAAAGTCCGAACGAGGGTAGTTCGATAGATCACCAGGTCACTATCCATCTGCATGCTCAGAATATCACAATGTTCCCTACCAATGAAACGTGGTACTTCACATCGCAGATGCTAGTCTCAAGCTCGGGCGGCCTTATCCTCATTTTGACGGCCCAATCGACTAGGAACGTGTTTAGAATACACAGTGACTATTAGATGTGTTTCATGATAGCCATCATATCCACTATCACATCTAACATACACTATGATGCATTCTAGGTTTTATCCAACACAATTGTTAACATAAAATAATGAAGATAAAGAATGACATAAATATAATACGAATTTCATAAATAAAGATCATTATACAAAGAGTCAATTAAAACCCACACGCCACAAGTTGGCTAGTTGGACATCTACTCTAACACTTTGTACTTCTTCTGAACCTGATGTAGACGTAGCAAATCATTTTGAACTACTTTAATCCAGTCTTAGCATATGCTCATGTTCAAACTGCTTTGCTCGTGATATGATAGCCTGTGCTGATCTGATATGGACTCCGAGCTTATCTGTTCTATCAATTAAGCTCTTCTTCTTATGTGAACTGATCTTTTACAAGGCTCCAATCTGATGTGATACAGAACTATACTGTTCTTGGTTATCTGAGCTGCTTAGAACTCTGATATGATCTGTGTCTGAGCTGATTCGTCTAATCTGATATGTCTTCATCTCTGTTCTAACTTGTGGGATCTGCTCTTGATATGTTCTAAGCTGGTGGTCTCTATGCTGATCTTCTCCGTGCTGATCTTACTTTACTGTATCAGCTTATCTCTCCTGAGCTGATCTTGTCTCTTCTGAGCTGATCTGGTCGATATCTTAGTTCTTTCAGCTCTCAGCTAAACTCTTCTAAGTTGTTCTCCCTGAACTGGTTTCTTCTGTGCTGATATTTGCTCTAAGCTGGATCAACTTGGATGTCATCTGCTGGATCAATTTGTTAGATAGGTGCTCAACTAGCCAACTCGTGGCATGTAGGTTCTTGTTGACTCTATGTAAAACGATCTTTATTTATGAAATTCGCATTCTTGTATGACATTCTTTATCTTAATTATTACGATTATAAATTGTTATAAAGACCTTGAATGCACTATAGTGTATGTTAGATGTGCTAGTGGATTTGATGGCTATCATGAAACATATCTAACAGTCACTGTGTGTTCTAAACTAGTTCCTAGTCGATTGGACCGTCCAAAAGAGGATAAGGGCCATCCGAGCTTGAGACTAGCATTTGCGATGCGAAGTATCACGAAAAAATTGGTAAGAAACATAATGATGTTCTAAGCATGCAAATGGATAGTGACCTGGTGATGTATCGCACTACCCTCGTTCGGACTATCCAAGTAGTTATCATTTGTCGAGTGGATTAACTCCGAGGTCTTGGTTGTACATATTAGTCCTTACTACTCGAAACATCATTGAGACTCTACATGATAGGTGCCTCACTTTGACCCGTTTACCGACTCAGTTGGGGTCATCAGGTGGCGGGATTGGGTGAGGTCCCGATGCATGAATGAGTTGATGCTTCGTTGTCGAGGATTCACTGCTCGCCCTTGTGCGTGGATATCCTATGCTATCTGAGGAGATAATAGTTTGATAAATCTCTGGCCAGAGTACTAGATGTGTTTTAGGTAAATGGGTTTACCTAGTAGCACATGTGATGTCGTTATTTGATCTCCAAGATGTATGCATGACTATCGAATCTCTAACGACACTCGATTTACCAATGGACATTGATTCGGTCGAGATATTTGAGCTGAAAGGATCGTACTGTACGCTAACCTTGACCAACTGGTTCTTTCAGGCACTATCAGTGATGCCTAGGGGATCGTGGGGAGATGTTGCTAGACGCTTTACCATGATCCAATGGGTAAGTCCGAAAATATGTTTTCGGAGTCACAAAGAGTTGTGAGCCAACGACTAGCTGTATCCCTGAATCATTGAGGGTCACACAAGTACTGGTTTCCCAATTTCCATACGAATATGATACTCAAAGTGTTGAGTATAGTAGGAGGAATGTTGAGAGTATGACTTCCTAAAAGTAGCTAAGGGAGTAGGACTTCCATATTTAGTTAATGAGAATAAACCTGTCATATATAGATTTAGTGGTCCGAAAATAAATTATTTTGCATCATAATGATCAGTTTTGTTAACTGAGCACAACGGTGATATCTGATCATCGATCGGGAGTATGATGAGACCACAATCGAGGGAGTCGAAACGAATGTTCACAGTTTGAGTTGAACCGAATGTACACTATTTTGTTCAAACTCAAACTCTATCCATCCATCTATAAATATGGCAATGAGGAGACACTTTCAAAAGGTGAGAAAGAAAAACACCACTTGATTGTTGAATCATAACGCTCCTCTCCCCTCCCATCCACTCTCGGCCTCCTCCCACCATCGTCGCTAGCCGCCGGTGCCGCGTGCCATCGGACCCCATTCCGGCCATATTATGAGGAGATTTCGTTCATGAAAATTCATTGTGCTTTCTAGTGCAAGGAGGCAAAGGAATTTGGAAACCGATCGTGGACTGGATTAGGCGAACTATCGGAACTTCAACCGTTGAAGTGCTATTGTCGCGTAAAACCGGAATAGTCGGAGCTGAGCGAAGTCGCCAAAGGTAAATATTTCTAAACATCCTATGCATGTTTAGCTTTTGTTTATTCACGTATGAGCGTTCCCAGGCACAAAATTTTTAAAACTTCCACTACGTCCCGGGAGCGTGATTCGGATTCCCCGCCGCTCTAACACAATTTGGACATCTCCTACTGGATCAGCTTGGACATCTTCTTAATTGAACTCAATTTATCGCTTCTCAGCTCGTGGCTAATCTGATCTGCTTCAACTTAGACCTGCACACTCAATTAAATCGTTAGATAATAAATAACAAGTTTTGTGTTGAACAAAACTAAGATCTGATATGTTACACATATTCAACATATATTATGGATAAAACTACAGAAGAATTTTAAAATTCAAAATTTGGAAACATCTGGCTTCTTAAAATTTTGATTTGAAAAATCGTATTATCAATTTAGAAAAGATGTATACTCGAATCAAGTTAAAAAATAAAAATATTGAATATAAAATAATTAATTTAAATTTTTACGAGTTGGGAAAGAGACAGACAAATATTTATAAGATAATAGAGGAAAAAATGAGGAAAGAAATTAGAAATCTATTCAAATCTCTGCCTTCAACCAAAGAAAATTTATTGACATTTATTGTTGTACTTTATGCATTAACATTTGTACATCAATTATGGAGTTGTTAAAATCTATTAAAATTCTGAATACATATAGACTTTTAGAGGGTTCTTAAAAGTCAATGTTGAATACCACAAGACTTTCATGAAATTTATAAAAGTCATTGTTAAATGTCACAAGAATTTCATGGAGTTTATAAAAGTCATTGTTGAATACCTATTGAAACGAACCAGACTCTAGAATTTTTTTTTTTGAAAACTAAAGTGCGTAATATATAATCTAAAAAGTATGGCTTGTCCCCTTTAAAACATTTTTCTCAACATTACTTTAAAACATAAATAAAATAAATATCTCAAAAACATTAAATCATCCATACAGCTTAAAATCAGTATAAGTAAAAGTTGCGGAAATGAACGTGACTGATAAAAATATCTGAAATGTATCATAACATAGATAATGACGTCGGAGTGGTAACGGGACACAGCTGCAACGGGCTCTCAGAGATCCTCACCGCCGGTCGGAAAAAAATCAACAGGGTCATCACCTGCACCATTTAAACCTAGTGAGCCTAAAGGCCCAACATTCTCCGTCTGAATAATAATAAAGTAGGTATAATAAAATCGCATGGAAGCACATCCGTATAATAAAATAACTTCAAAACATGCGTGCATGAATTATCGTAAAACATGATTCCTAAAGCAGTCGTAACATATCGTCATTGTATAGCATACATAATAAGAAATGACATAGCATAACATAACGTAAAAGGGTGTGTGAGTCGTATCCATGAAGTGTGAACCATAACATAAGCGATCGATCAATCTAAGAACCAACGTACTTACCTCGGGAACCCTCACACCTCTATGCTGCCACTTCACCATGTCGTGATCACATGGATCCATAAGCTCGTAATACATGAACATGGGTTAATCTCGATATCCCGATTCCGCCCATCGTAAACTTGCCACACATCACTTCTGTTAGGATCAAGCGCTTACCACTAGGACAAAAGCTATAGCTATTAGCCAAGGTGCAACTTTATTTCCTTATAATGTGGCAGCGCAGAGTGCACCTATTATGTGCGTTAGGGTTGGGCTGTTAGGCCCATGAGTCAGGGGAGGTGCGTGTCTAACTGCTAGTGCTGTCTCAATTCCCTTAGAGATCAGTCTTACCCTTTCCCTTACCGTCGACCCTATCCCCAGCAAAGATAGTATTACCCGTTAAAATCTGACATCATATTTTTACAGCCCACATGGCCAACCAGATCAAGCGGCGCAACGTCAGCAGCTTGACGTACGAGAACTTCCCAGGAGGTCACCCATCCCAGTACTGTTCTGACCCTTGCACGCTTAACTCAACCTTCAATCATCCCTCGAAAATATTTCTCTTTATTTAATGCCTTAACATTTCATAAAACTTTCATGATGCGTGTATTTTATAAAAACATGTAATTTAAAAGGTTTAGCCCATAAATATATATTTAATTCTTTTATTTAAAACATTATCATATATAAAATACATATATAAATAAATATATATTCACGGGCTTCTACATTTTCTACTCCGGTCAAAGACCGATTCAGGTGCCTGGAAACTACTTCTAAGCTCAAAAGCCCAGACTAATCCTTAAATTGAAACTTAATTCTAAACATGACTTGGCCCATAACTTTAAAATTGAACTTTAAAAGTTTATAAAATACACACTCTTTTACTTTAAAATCAAACATAAAATTTGACTAAATAAAAGTCCATTTACCAAAATTTGACTTTAAAACTTAACAAAATATTAGGTCCATAAAATCATTAAAATTTTGACTTAAAACAATTGACCTTCTTAAAATTGGACCTAAAACTTTAAAATTAAAATACCCGGTCCAAAAATAAAATAATTCGGATCAAACTTAAAATATTTTGACCCGACCCTCGACTGACTGACCCGATCCGACCGAACCCAACAAATCGGTCCAGCTGAACCGACCCATGCAACGCCAAACCCTAGCCGCACCCGACGCACACCCGAGCACCTCACGACTTCCTCCTACGCACGACCTGCTCTGGCCGCCCATGGCCGGAGCCCCGCTGGCTGGACCACCCCCAGGTCTAGCCGGCCCTATTGGACCAACCATAGCTTGAACCATGAGCCACATGGTTCGACCGAGACGCTAGACTAGCGAACGTGCGTCGCTCCTTGCATGGCCGCACAACCAGCCATGGCTCGATCATGATCTAGCCTCAAACTCTTCCTCCATGGACCACCTCTAGACCTCCCTTGGACCACCATGAACCGAGCACAAGCCCCTTGAATCGCCCTTGGCCAAAGCATCACAAGAACGAACCAAAAACGTGTTGGAAACTATAGAACATGCATGAATCTCAAACATTATGTATAGATCTAAACAAATCACATCCAATTCATGCAACACCTTTAGAAAAATAGTTTATTACAGCTTAAATGGTGAGAAAAGAAGAGATATAACATGCCTTGATTGAAGAATTATGCAGACAATGCGTTATCGGGACGGAGGACAAGCAGTGGGACGATCAAACCTTGAAGTTCACACCAAAACTTGAAGAATTTCGTGAAAGGGGAGAGGGGAGTGGCGTGAGAGTGAGTAGGAGGGAGGTGGAGGCTAGGGTTACAAGAAATTAGGGTTGGGTGAAAATGAATGATTTCCAAGATGATCCCTCCCATGTGCTAGACTAGCGAACGTGCGTCGCTCCTTGCATGGCCGCACGACCAGCCATGGCTCGATCATGATCTAGCCTCAAACTCTTCCTCCATGGACCACCTCTAGACCTCCCTTGGACCACCATGAACCGAGCACAAGCCCCTTGAATCGCCCTTGGCCAAAGCATCACAAGAACGAACCAAAAACGTGTTGGAAACTATAGAACATGCATGAATCTCAAACATTATGTATAGATCTAAACAAATCACATCCAATTCATGCAACACCTTTAGAAAAATAGTTTATTACAGCTTAAATGGTGAGAAAAGAAGAGATATAACATGCCTTGATTGAAGAATTATGCAGACAATGCGTTATCGGGACGGAGGACAAGCAGTGGGACGATCAAACCTTGAAGTTCACACCAAAACTTGAAGAATTTCGTGAAAGGGGAGAGGGGAGTGGCGTGAGAGTGAGTAGGAGGGAGGTGGAGGCTAGGGTTACAAGAAATTAGGGTTGGGGTGAAAATGAATGATTTCCAAGATGATCCCTCCCATGTGTTTAATTAGGAAAATAATGGAATTTTCCAACACTAACCATCCACTAATTTAAAATGTTGAATTAAACTCTAAACATAGGCTTTAAATTTTAGATTTTCGTAATATGTAGCTTCCTCAATTTTGAAATATAGGAAAGTCCATTAAAACAGTTTGCATAGGCGAAATACGGGCCCCCCTCAACTAATAATCACAAAAGCTCATTTTTCGTAAATACTTCTTTAAAAATAAAAAAGTTTTGCTCTAAAAAATATGAGGGCTTAAAAAAATTTAAATAAATTTTCATCTCGATCGTCCCTAGTCTTGTCCACGCATCCGGAACTCAAATAGACTAAAAACATAACACGCGCATCATGCAACATTAAAACCATCAATAAATCACATAATTAGCATATAATATTTAAAAATATTTTCCCCCTAGTCATGCACTATTTCCACGTAATTAGGATTCCTGGGCATTACAACTCTCCCCCCTTGTAGGAATTTTGTCCCCAAAATTAGATTACGTATCGAAAAGTTCTGGGTAGCGCATCCGCATATCGGCCTCGGTCTCCCAGGTAGCCGCATCACCTGAGTGATTCAGCCACCGGACCTTGACCATCGGAATACTCCGTACTCTAAGACTGCGCTCCTCTCGAGCCAAGATCTGAACAGATCGCTCCTCGAATGATAAGTCGGGTGCTAACTGGAGCGGCTCAAAGTCCAACACATACCATGGATTCGGTACGTACTTCCGCAGCATCGAAATGTGAAATACGTTATGCACCACTGACAGACTGGGTGGTAGCGCTACTCGATACGTCAACGTACCAACCCTCTCCAAAATCTCGAATGACCCAATGAATAACGGGCTGAGCTTGCCTCTCCGGCCAAAACGCATCATGCCCTTCATGGGTGATATCCTCACGAATACATGGTCTCCTACGCCCCGTCGTCTACGATCGGCATAACTCTTCTGACGACTCTGGGCTGTCCTCATCCGATCCTGTATCCTCGTCACAATATCTGCTGTCTGCTGCACCAGCTCCGGCCCAATCAAAACTCTCTCTCCAACCTCGTCCCAGTGCACGGGAGACCTACATCTCCTCCCGTACAAAGCCTCATATGGAGCCATCTCAATCGACGCCTAAAAGTTGTTATTGTACGTGAACTCTACCAAAGACAATCTAGAATCCCACGTATGCTGGAAATCTATTACACAAGCTCTCAGCAAATCCTCCAGAATGTAGGACCGAGCGCTTGCTGCTTTACCAAAAGATATAGCTGGTGGTAACGGTGCAACTCCAATCTTTTAAACTGTATAGCAACACAAGCGCCACGGTTCGATCGCTCTACCTAGCAGGGGCAATTATTGCACTCCAACACTACGGGTGAAAAGATGTACTGAACGACAACTTAGTCCCCAACGCTGCGTGCAAGATCTTCCAAGAAACGCAGATGTAAACCTGGTGTCCCGATCTGACACAATAGAGACTGGTATGCCATGCAGCCTGACAATCTCTCTAATGTAAAGATCTGCATACTGCGTCAGGGTGAAAGTTGTCTTCACCGGTAGGAAGTGCGCTGACTTGGTGAGTCTTTCCACAACCACCCATATTGCTGTATATCCTCTGGGACTCCTGGATAATCCGACCACAAAATCCATCGTGATCCACATGCATCGCCAAGACGGGCGCGAAGTGAGAGCCTCCTTCAGCTGATCGAAGCTCCTCCGGCACTCGGGACTCCACACGTATTTCGCATTCTTCTTGGTCAGGGCTGTCAAGGGCACTAAAATCGAAGAGAATCCCTTGATGAACTTGCGATAATATCCTGCTAAACCCAAAAAATTGCAAATATCTGCTGCATTCTTTGGAATCCCATAGTTCTTAACTGCCTCCACCTTCGATGGGACGACATAAATCCCATCTCTAGAAACGATATGCCCCAGAAACGCCATCTGTTCCAGCCAAAACTCGCACTTGCTTAACATGGCATACAGTCTGTGCTCTCTCAAGGTCTGCAATGCGGTCTGCAAATGCTGTCTATGCTCCTCTAAGCTCCTCGAGTACACCAAGATTTCGTTGATGAATACTATGATGAACTTGTCTAAATACTGTTTGAGACCCTGTTCATCAAATCCATGAAGATTGCTGGGGCATTCGTCAGGCCAAACGGCATCACCAAGAACTCGTAGTGGCCATAACATGTTCGAAATGCAGTCTTGGACACGTCCTCTTCTCTAACTCTCAACTGATGGTAGCCGGATCTCAAATCAATTTTGGAGAACACCGAAGCTCCCTGCAACTGATCAAATAAATCCTCTATCCTCGGGATTGGGTACTTGTTCTTCACTGTAACGCGGTTCAACTCCTGATAGTCGATGCACAACCTCATACTGACATCCTTCTTCTTCACAAACAGAACCGGCGTGCCCCATGTAGAAAAGCTAGGGCGAATAAATCCCTTGTCGAGCAACTCCTGAATCTGCTCCTTCAGCTCCTTCATCTCGATAGGAGCCTATGGGTATGGTGCCTTAGAGATAGGAACTGTAGGCACTGTACCTGGCATCAGCTCAATAGAAAACTCCACCTCTCTCTCCGGTGGAACTCCCACAACGTCGTCAAGCAAAACATCTGCAAAGTCCCTGACTACCTCCACATCAGACAGTGGAGGGTCCGCTGCTGCTCCTGAAACGGTAACACTGGCCAAGAACGCCCGACATCCCAGCTCAACTAGCTTCCTGGCCTGTAGAAAAGATTTGAACCTGGGCTTCCGCGGTCTCCTCGCTGCCTCAAATAAAAAGGTCTCCTGCCCTGAAGGCCTGATCGTCACTGACCTCTGGAAATCAATCACCGCTCAAAACTCCGTCAATCAGTCCATACCTAGGATGAGGTCAAATCCTGACATCGGAAAAACGATCAAGTCGGCCCTGACTGCATGATCCTGAAACATCATTACCAAAACCATGAACGACGCTGGCAATCGTTATCTCCTCTCCTGACGGGATCGTCACTGCGAGAGACACGCCCAAGCTCCCGGTCTGAATATACGCACTCGAGATGAACGAGTGAGTCGCCCGTGAGTCTAGCAAGGCAAGGGTAGTGACCCCCAAAACACGGATCTCGCCTGAAATTGAAACGTCACTCAGGCACGCGTTTACCATTGATCTAGATTACCAAAAACAGTTTAGATGCCTAAAAAATTTCTAGGTTCGCTAGTCCTACCCGTCCACGTTCTCAAGGCAAGTCCTAGAAGGTCTACCAGTTCTACTTAGATTCAACCCAGCAAATTCATGGGTCCCTGCTTGTGGAACCGCTCAGCCACATCCTCCTCATGAGACTTCCCAGAACGCTCCGACTGCCTCTCAAGCATCCTAGTGATCCCGGCTAGCATGTCCACACTAGCCTTCTCATATAGCGTCAACTGCGGAGGTGGGGGAGGAGGAGGTGCATCATCATCCTGCTGTTCCCTAGCACGATTTGGAGGCATACTGGTACGCGAAACCCTTCACGTAAATCAAAGTGCATGACTAAGTGTCTAACTCTTAAACTCTTAAGGTAAAACTAGTGCTGAAAATAGAGCATGCTTCATGCGAAAATAAACATAAATCGTAAAACTCTAAACTTACAGACTGACAGTGCGACTTCCGAGCTCCACACAGCAGGCTAGTATCCCACCAGAACCTGGCTCTGATATCAACTGAAACGAACCAGACTCAAGAATCTTTTTTTTTTGAAAACTAAAGTGCGGAATATATAATCTAAAAAGTATGGCTTGTCCCCTTTAAAACATTTTTCTCAACATTACTATAAAACATAAATAAAATAAATATACTCAAAAAAATTAAATAATCCATACGGCTTAAAATCAGTATAAGTAAAGTTGCGAAAAACTGAACGTGACTATAGATAATGACATCGGAGTGGTCACGGGGCACAGCTGCAACGGGCGCTCAGAGATCCTCACCGCCGATCGGCATAAAATCAACAGGGTCATCACATGCACCATTTAAACCTAATGAGCCTAAGGCCTAGCATGCTCTATCAGAATAATAACAAAGTACGTATAATAAAATCGCATGGAAGCACATCCGTATAATAAAATAACTTCAAAACATGCGTGCATGAATGATCGTAAAACATGATTCCTAAAGCAGTCGTAACATATCGTCATTGTATAGCATACATAATAAGGCATGACATAGCATAAAGTAACGTAAAAGGGCGTGTGAGTCGTATCCATGAAGTGTGAGCCATAACATAAGCGATTGATTAATCTAAGAACCAACGTACGTGATGATGCGGTTCACCCGACCTTACCTCGGGATCCCTCACACCTCTATGCTGCCACTTCACCATGCCATGAACACATGGATCCATAAGCTCGTAATACATGAACAGAAGTTCAACGGGCCCGGTATCCCGCATCCCCTCATCATAAACTTTCCATAAATCATTCAATTCCTTGGGTTTCGTCTTTTAAAAGAACATGCCTTTATCGTTCCATAAAACATTCATGATGCGTGCATTTCGTAAAATTATGCAAGTTTAAAAGCTTAGTCCGTCAATGTATATTTAATCATTTCCTTTAAAATATTTACGTACATAGAATACTACATATATGATTAAATATACATTCACGGGCTTCTACATTTTCTAATTCGATCAAGGACTGGTTCAGGAGCCTGACCCACTACTTCTAGACCTACATCAACATTGACTTAGCCCAAGACTTCAGAGTCCCTCTTTAAAATTCCTAACACCATCCAATTTTGACTAATTTCAACTCAATTTTGATTTTACAATCAAAGGACTAATTTTGACTAATTTCAAAATCAATTTTGAATTTAAAATTAAAGGACTAATTTTGACTAATTTCAAAATCAATTTTTACTTTAACAAAGGACTAATTTTGACTAATTTCAAAATCAATTTAACCAATTTGACTTTTAAAAAGATGACTTAATCAATTTTGACTCAAATGACCAATTTTGACCAAATGACCAATTTTGACCAAATTAAAATCCAATAATAAATTTTGACTAAATTAAAAATCCAAGGACTCTAATTTTGACTTAAAAATTTAAAATAAACATCAAATTCACTTAAATTAAAAGTTTGACTCGATTTAAAATCATTGACCATTTTCTATAAAATGGGACATTTGGCTTAAAATTAAAATAACCGGTCTATAATTAAAATAACTCGGACCAACTTTTAAAATATTTTGACTCGAGACTCGACAAACCGATCCAGTCCAACTGAACCAGCTAAACCGTCCCACTTGAACCGAACCAATTCATCAAAATCCCTACCCCCATGCACCCGCCCCACGCGACAGCATGCCCTTTACGCCCCTGACCTCCCTGCTCCGGCCACCCTGGTCGGAGCCCCACCGGCTGGACCACCCCCAGGTCCATCCGGTTCCAATGGACTCAGCCATGGCCCCAACCATGGTCCACGTCGAGAGAACGAAGGCTGGGATCGCGTGGCTTGCGCATGGCGCATGGGCGATGCGCCACCTTGGGTTGGTTCTTGGTTCCAACCGACAGCTCACCCCTATGGACCACCTACCGACCTGCTTAAGGCCTCCTTGAACCACCTAGACTCGAGCCACAGCCTCATGAGCAGCCCCTTAACCGAATCTATGTATAGAACAATTAAGAATATGGTGAAACTTCATGAGTCATGCATGAAACTCAATCAAGGGTGCATAGATCTAAATAGAACATACAGTTCATGAATATTTTCGTTAAAACAGCTTAATACGGCTTAAATGGTGAGAAAACAAAAAGATATTACATTCCTGGCTTGGAGGGAGTAGAGATCTGCGAGTTACCGACGTGTAGAACGCGAGATCGGGACCGAACCGCCTTTGAATTACCAAGATCTTGCAAATTTTGAAGCTATGGAGAGAATAGGTGGGGATGGCTGCTTGATGGTGTGGAGACTAGGTGTTGATTGAATTTTGGTGTTATGAAAAATGAGGGTGTAAAGTTTGACCCCTAAAGCTTAAATAAGAAAAGAAAAGGGTTTTTACATGCTTACCACTCACTTAAGTTTCCAAGTTACTTAAAACACTAAACTAAGCTTTTAAAACTTCTAATTTTCGAAATAAAGGCCCTATCAAATTTTAAAACACCTTAAATCCAATAAAACAGCCCGTATAGGCGAAAAACGGGTTCCCCTCCAAAATAATCATAAAAACCCCAATTTCAGAAATTGTTGCTTAAAAATAATAAATTTATTTTTAAAAATCTAAGAACTTAAAAATCTCAAATTATTTTCATCTCGGTCGTCCTAGTCTCGTCCTCTCGTCCGTAACTCAAACAGGCTGAAAATCAAGGCATGCATACCATGCAACATAAAATCGTAATTAAATCACATAAAAAATGGCATGTAATCATCTAAAACTATTTTCTCCCTAGTCATGCACTCATTTCTACGTAGTCAGGAATTTCTACCTGTTACACGTGCTGATCATAAAATTCGTATTGGGATTGGTCCGGATCCGCACCCCGGCAGGCAGCGGAAGAATAAAAATAGAGTACCGGGATGCGATCAATACGAGCGGGACCAACCAGACCTGACCATGAAGCCCGACACGACCAACCCGATGTCTGCAAGCCCACTGTTCGTGCACAGATTGTCCATCAGAGCCTGTGCGGTCCAGCTCTCGATTCCGACCATTCTCCTCGACACCAAGGAACGGCCAGACCTTCACACAGTCCCAATAGACCCCTAGACTCAGAACTAATGCCTCTGGACCAGCCCTTGATCAAACCCTCACCTCAAATCCTTGAGCCATTCATCACTTTGCCTTAGAATCTCTCTCGACTCCATCTACTCCTTCGACCATTGCCCCATCTGAGATGCAATACTAACCTGAGATGCTCCGAATGCTTCCCACGACTTTTAGAGTAGATCAGGATATCATCAATGAATACTATCATGAATTGGTCCAAGAAGGGCTGAAATACTCTGTTCATCAGATCCATAAATACTGAGGGTGAGTTCGTCAACCCAAATGGCATCAACAAAAACTCATATGGCCATAACTAGTTCTGAAAGCTGTGTTGGATCTGTAAAACAGATCACATCTAAATTTTTATGAACACAAAACCTGTTATTATGTTTCTAACAGTTTAATAAAGTGCGCATGTCGCAAACTGGTTCAGAACAGAAGATGTGTACTGAACCAGATCGGACGCAAGCTGGTACAGAGATAAAAGCAAGCTGGTTTCATAACAGAAGACCAGCCAAACAGTAAGCATAACAGCCAAGCTGGTCAACAGAAGACCAGCCAAACAGTAAGCATAACAGCCAAGCTGGTCAACAGAAGACCAACAGAACAGCCAAGCTGACCAGCAGACCGCTAAGTTGGTCCAGTAGACACCCAAGCGGTTCACCAGCTTGGAGCAAGAGGAGTCTGGGCAGAACAGTCTAGTGAAGCAACATACCAGCTTAGACGAAAACAGAACAGACTAGCTCAGGGCCAAACAGAACATAACAACTCAATATATAATCAGTAGTGAGTCGAGCAGTTTAGAGCAGCTTAGAACAGATATGAACGAAGAGCAGAATAGATCAGAGCAGTTCAAGAGTAGAACTAATGAAGAAGCAACCAGCTCAGAGAATAAACCAGCTCCGACCAGACCAGCTCGAAGCAAAGCAGTTTGAAAACAAGCATTGAGAAGACTGTATTGCGAGTTGAAACTGATTTGTTGTTTTGTCAAATATTAGGTACGAAATTCACATGCTCAAAGTCAGAAATGACTGCAACGCATTAAATAGCAGAATGCTCAAAGTCAACAAAGCCTGCAATGCATTTAATGAGAAAGGACACAAGGTACAACTTCGTCAGAACATTACAGAAGCCTTTTCAACGGCTACAACTTTGTGTCTCACGGATAGGATTGCGCAAGAGGCTTTTTATACATCAAGCAGACAGCAAGCAGAAAAGAGTGTGTTGAAGAGAAGTGTGGTGAGGCATAAAAGACACAAACAATCATTGTAGCCTTTCTCACTGAGGCTTAAAAGAAGTGAAGTTAGACACACAGCTTGTGGGCTGGTGTGCATAGGTGGCTTGGAGTTCTTGTAGCTGCTGGTTGTAGGATCATGTTGCAGCGGGAGCCACTGTAATCAAAGTCTTCTAGTGGATCCTTTCCGTTGCGGAAGAAAGGGAGACGTCGGAGATTCAGCTCTGAACTTCCATAAACAAATTGCAGTGTATTTTTTATCTACAGCTTACTGCATTCATACGCATTGCATATTTTACAACTGCGATTAAAATGTTAATAAGCTTTTGATTATAAGAGTTCAATTTGAGTTGTTTTCGCATGATTTTATTTCATTACTCAATCTGTATCTTGGTGCACTTAAAATTCAAGAACACTGAGCTATTGCAGCTCAAGTTTCAAATAAATCGGATCGCATATGCTGAACCAGCTTGCAGAGCCGCTGGTGTGTTTGATGCGCGATCTGGTTCCCTTGTTGCGTGCTGCTTTTCTTTCAAAAACTTTTAAGATGTACGCAACTTGAAGGTTCGGTGTCTTAGGTTGTGTGAAAGCCTACGTGAGTTGTGTGAGAGCTCACGGATACCCCCGGTTTTCGATCATAACAATTGGTATCAGAGCAGATTTTTCTTGAAAGTGCATTTTAAATTGAAAATTTGTAATGGTTTTAAAATGTTTTTCTGCTATGATAATCGCTTTCTGCAGAAGCTTGTCTGTGCTACAACATAGTTTTAAAAATTTTAAAACTCACTCTATGAAGATAGGAGAAGTAATGATTTTTGAATAGCAGAGCACTGGACCAAGAGCGAAAGGTGCGGCACCATCTTTTCTGTCGAGCTGACAGATTGCGCGAGATCCGTGTACGCCAAGACCTCTTACTTTGGATGTGCTGAAATAATGGCGCAAATGACAGAGTTTGAGAGAAGTGGAAGAGATTCTGTGAATTAAAATATCATTTATCTTCCAGTCCGTATAGATGAGCATTTTCAAGTAGCATGGAATCTGCTTTCAAAATCTCATTTCATGCATATGTTTTCACAAACTGTCGTCCCTCGCAAAATGATTTCTTTTCAACACTAAAATTACCCCGTGCTCTGTTATGTGGGAGTCTTGTGTTAAAAAGAAAAGGGGGAGACAAGATTTCGGAACACTTTATGATTCCCACAAAAAGGGGAAAAATAATTTGAAAATCATCTTCTTTTTGCGTTATGATTTTCCAGGTTTGTTTTACTCAAAAAGGGGGAGATTGTTGGATCTGTAAAACAGATCACATCTGAATTTTGATGAACACAAAACATGTTATTATGTTTCTAACAGTTTAATCAAGTGCGCAGGTCGCAAACTGGTTCAGAACATAAGATGTGTATTGAACCAGATCGGACGCAAGCTGGTACAAAGATAAACGCAAGCTGTTTTCAGAACAGAAGACCAGCAGAACAGTAAGCATAACAGCCAAGATGGTCAACAGAAGACCAACAGAACAGCCAAGCTGACTAGCAGACCGCTAAGTTGATCCAGAAGACACCCAAGCTGGTTCACCAGCTTGGAGCAAGAGAAGTCTGGGTAGAACAGTCTAGTGAAGCAACACACCGGCTTAGACGATAACAGAACAGACCAGCTCAGGGCCAAACAGAATATATCAACTCAATATAGAATCAGTAGTGAGTCGAGCAATTTAGAACAGCTTAGAGCATATATGAACAAAGAGCAGAATACATCATAGCAGTTCAAGAGTAGCACTAATGAAGAAGCAACCAGCTCAGAGAATAAACCAGCTCAGACCAGACCAACTCGGAGCAAAGCAGTTTGAGCACAAGCATTGAGAAGACTGTATTTTGAGTTCAAACTGATTTGCCATTTTGTCAAATATTAGGTACAAAATTCACATGCTCAAAGTCAGAAATGGCTGCAACACATTAAATAGCAGAATGCTCAAAGTCAACAAAGCCTGCAACGCATTTAATGAGAAAGGACACAAGGTACAACTTTGTCAGAACTTTACAGAAGCCTTTTCAACGGCTACAACTTTGTGTCTAACAGATAGAATTGCACAAGAGGCTTTATATACATCAAGCAGACAGCAAGCAGAAAAGAGTTTGTTGAACAGAAGTGTAGTGAGGCATAAAAGAAAACAGAGAGCAATGCATAGTCGAAATCTTGTACACTCAGGTGACAGCTGATGTACAAGCTGGTCTTGTGCCAAGGTGTGAGCTGGTGCACAAGAGAGAGCTTCAATGAGTTATTCATATTTCTATTGCACAGTTCAGGGAAGACAATGAGTTTTCAGCTTAGGCAGAAGCACTTCCCATTGTGTGAGAAAGCAGCAGAGAGAGTGAACTTACACTGTAAATTCTCACACAGAGATTCACTCACAGTTTCTAGAGATGAGCTGTATAGATTAGTGAGGAATCACAAAACAAACAATCATTGTATCTTTTCTCATCGAGGCATAAAAGAAGTGAAGTTAGACACACAGCTTGCAGGCTGGTGTGCGTAGGTGGCTAGGAGTTCTTGCAGCTGCTGGTTGTAGGATTGGGTTGCAGAGTCGCTGTAATCAAAGTCTTATAGTGGATCCTTTCCCGTTGTGAAATAATGGGAGACGTAGTAGATTCCGCTCCGAACTTCCACAAACAAATTGCAACATAATCTTTCTTTACAGCTTACTGCATTCATACGCATTGCATATTTTACAACTGCGATTAAAATGTTAATAATTTTTCGATTATAAGAGTTCAGTTTGAGTTGTTTCCGCATGATTTTATTTCATTAATCAATCTATATCTCGGTGCACTTAAAATTCAAGAACACTGAGCTATTGCAGCTCAAATTTCAAATAACTAGATCGCATATGCTGAACCAGCTCGCAGAGCCGCTAGTGTGTTTCATGCGCGATCTGGTTCCCTTGTTGCGTGCTGCTTTTCTTTCAAAATTTTTTAAAATGTACGCAACTTGAGGGTTCGGTGTCTTAGGCTGTGTGAAAGCCTACGTGAGTTGTGTTAGAGCTCACGCACGCCCTCGGTTTTCGATCCTAACAATATGTATCAGAGCAGGTTGTTCTTGAAAGTACATTTTAAATTGAATATTTGTAATGTTTTTAAAATGTTTTATTGCTCTGATAATCGTTTTCTGCAGAAGGTTGTATGTGCTACAACATAGTTTTAAAAATTTTAAAACTCACTCTATGAAGATAGGAGGAGTGATGATTTTTGAATAGCAGAGCACTGGACCAAGGGCGAAAGGTGCGGCAACATCTCTTTTGTCGAGCTGACAGATTGCGCGAGATCTGTGTACGCCAAGACTTCTTACTTTGGATGTGCTGAAATAATAGCGAAACAGAGTTCGAGAGAAGTGGAAGAGATTCTGTGAATTAAAATATCATTTATCTTCCAGTCTATATAGATGAGCATTTTCCAGTAGCATGGAATCTGCTTTCAAAATCTCATTTCATGCATATGTTTTCACAAACTGTCGTCCCTTGCAAAATGATTTCTTTTCGAAAATTAAAATTACCCCGTGCTCTGCTAAGGGGGAGTATTGTTTTAAAAAGAAAAAGGGGGAGACAAGATTTAGGAACCTTTTTTGATTCCCCACAAAAAGGGGGAGAAATTATTTTGAAATAATCTTCTTTTGCATTCCGATTTTCCAGGTTTGTGTTAATAAAAAATGGGGAGATTGTCGGATCTGTAAAACAGATCACATCTTAATTTTGATGAACACAAAACCTGTTATTATGTTTCTAATAGTTTAATCAAGTTCGCAGGTCACAAACTGGCCAAACGGGATATCTCTCGGCCCCATACCTGTTAAATTTTAGAAACACCACAGCCAAGTCCCATAATTCAAAACATTTTAATCATTTGCTCAACATTCTGCCACATATACTTCCTCATACCTCATGCCTCAATATCAATTTGATACCTCAAAAGTAATAACTTTTCTTTTCCTCAAAATTTTCGTAAACATCATAATTCATAAAAAAAATTCTTACATATTTCTAAAACATCATAAATTAAACTTAAAATCATTTTAAACATTTCATGACATTAGGCGGCCCTTAGGCCCCAAAAACCCGACTTTACATTTTCTTCCTCGACGAGACGCAGTTTCAGCGGCTAAACCGTAAAATTCATTAAAACTCCATTTCTTAACCAAATCGCTCTCCCGTCTAGACCCACATGACCCTAACCCGATGGGCTAGATCCTGGAGTAAACCATAGCCGACCATGATTCCCGACACGATCAAACCAACGTCTCAAAACCACTGCCCGCGTGCAGATTGCAACCAGGACACGTGCTAGAGAACTCATAACTAATTTGTTCCTTGACCAAATCGTTCCCCATTTGGACCTACGTAACCCTAACTAAATGAACTATCTCCTGGAATCAACCTTGACAACATAGACCGCATAGAGCGACCTACCCAACCCCAAAAAATCTACTGTAGCACCCAGACGACAAGCCAGGACACGTGCTGATCATAAAATTCGTAACTAATTCATTCCTTGACCAAATCACTCCTGTTTGGACCCACGTGACCCTAACTCGATGGTCTACTATCGTGACCAACAAGACCTGACCATGAAGCCCAACAAGACCAACCCGATGTCTGTAAGCCCACTGTTCGTGAACAGATTGTCCATCAGAGCCTGTGCGGTCCAGCCCTCGATTCCGACCATTCTCCTCGACACCAAGACACGGCCAGGCCTTCACACAGTCCCAATCGACCCCTAGACTCATACCATAATGCCTCTGGACCACCCCTTGATCGAACCCTCACATCAAACCCTTGAGCCATTCATCCCTTGGCCCTAGACTCTCTCTCGACTCCATCTACTCCTTTGACCGTTGCCCCATATGGGAGGCAATACTAACCTGAGTTGCTCCGAATGCTCCCCTAGACTTTTAGAGTAGATCAGGATGTCATCAATGAATACTATCACGAACTGGTCCAAAAAGGGCTGAAATACTCTGTTCATCAGATCCATAAATACTGAGGGTGCGTTCATCAACCCAAATGGTGTCACCCAAAACTCATAATGGCCATAACTAGTTCTGAAAGCTGTGTTGGATCTGTAAAACAGATCATATCTGAATTTTGATGAACACAAAACCTGTTATTATGTTTCTAACAGTTTAATCAAGTGCGCAGGTCACAAACTGGTTCAGAACAGAAGATGTGTATTGAACCAGATCGGACGCAAGCTGGTACAGAGATAAACACAAGCTGTTTTCAGAACAGAAGACCAGCAGAACAGTAAGCATAACAGCAAAGATGGTCAACAGAAGACCAGCAGAACAGCCAAGCTGACTAGCAGACCGCTAAGTTGATCCAGCAGACACCCAAGCTGGTTCACCAGCTTGGAGCAAGAGTAGTCTGGGTAGAACAGTCTAGTGAAGCAACACATCGGCTTAGACGATAACAGAACAGACCAGCTCAGGGCCAAACAGAACATAACAGCTCAATATAGAATCAGTAATGAGTCGAGTAGTTTAGAACAGCTTAGAGCAGATATGAACGAAGAGCAGAATAGATCAGAGTAGTTCAAGAGTAGCACTAATGAAGAAGCAACCATCTCAGAGAATAAACCAGCTCAGACCAGACCAACTCGGAGCAAAGCAGTTTGAGCAAAAGCATTGAGAAGACTGTATTTTGAGTTCAAACTGATTTGCTGTTTTGTCAAATATTAGGTACGAAATTCACATGCTCAAAGTCAGAAATGTCTGCAACGCATTAAATAGCAGAATGCTCAAAGTAAACAAAGCCTGCAACGCATTTAATGAGAAAGGACACAAGGTACAACTTTGTCAGAACTTTACAGAAGCCTTTTCAACGGCTACAACTTTGTGTCTAACGGATAGAATTGCACAAGAGGCTTTATATACATCAAGCAGACAGCAAGCAGAAAATAATGTGTTGAACAGAAGTGCCGTGAGGCATACAAGAAAACAGAGAGCAGTGCATAGTCGAAAGCTTGTACACTCAGGTGATAGCTGATGTACATGCTGGTCTCATGCCCAGGTGTGAGCTGGTGCATAAGCCGAGAGTTTCAATGAGTTCTTCATATTTCGACTGCACAGTTCTGGGAAGACGATGAGTTATTACCTAAGGCAGAAGCACTTCCCAGTGTGTGAGAAAGCAGCCGAGAGAGTGAGCTTACACTGTAAATTCTCATACACAGATTCACTCACAGTTTCGAGAGATGAGCTGTATAGATTAGTGAGTGTATCACAAACACAAACATCATTCTAGCCTTTCTGACTGAGACGTAAAAGAAGTGAAGTTAGACACACAGCTTGCGGGCTGGTGTGAATAGGTGGCTAGGAGTTCTGGCAACTGCTGGTTGTAGGATCGGGTTGCAGCGGGAGCCACTGTAGTCAAAGTCTTCTAGTGGATCCTTCCCGTTACAGAAGAAAGGGAGACGTAGGAGATTCAGCTCCGAACTTCCATAAAAATATTGCAGCGTATTCTTTCTTTACAGCTTACTGCATTCATACGCATTGCATATTTTACAACTGCGATTAAAATGTTAATAAGCTTTCTGTTATAAGAGTTTTAGGTTGAGTTGTTTCCGCATGATTTTATTTCATTACTCAATCTGTATCTCGGTGCACTTAAAATTCAAGAACACTGATTTATTGCAGCTCAAGTTTCAAATAAACCAGATCGCATATGCTGGACCAGCTTGCAGAGCCGCTGGTGTGTTCATTCGCGATCCGGTTCCCTTGTTGCGTGCTGCTTTTCTTTCAAAAACTTTTTAAATGTACGCAAATTGAGGGTTTGGTGTCTTGGGTTGTGTGAAAGCCTACGTGAATTGTGTGAGAGCTCATGGACACCCCCGATTTTCGATCCTAACAAGTTGTCTTGTAGACATCAGACTCCCTGATCTTCAACTGGTGATAGACTGAACGAAGATCAATCTTAGAAAATACAGCTGACCCCTGAAGGTGATCAAACAAATCCTCAATCCTTGGGAAAGGATACCTGTTCTTCACCATCAACTTGTTCAATTCTCTGTAGTCTATGCAGAGCCTCATACTTCCATCATTTTTCTTCACGAACAACATTGGTGCTCCCCATGGAGAGAAACTGGGGCGTATGAAGCCCTTATCCAGCAAATCCTGGATCTGCTCCTTCAGCTCTTTCATCTCAGTTTGTGCCAGTCGATACGATGGTTTGGAGATAGGTGCTGCGTTTGGAACTAGATCAATAGTAAACTCAAGCTCTCTGTCTGGCGGAAGACCAGAAATATCATCTGGAAACACCTCTGGAAATTCATTCACCACATCGACATCTGCTAGAGTAGGCCTCTCGTCCTCCTACATCATAGAGATGCTAGCCAAAACCCCTGACATCCTTTCCTCAAGAAGCTCTGCGCCTTCAGGGCTGAAATAAGGCGAGGAGCTCTCCTGCTCTGCACGGCCTCAAACTAGAATCGGCCTCCCTGAGGTGGGTTAACCTCTACTGTCCTCCGGTTGAAGTCTATCACTACTCCATAACTTGTCAACCAATCCATACCCAAGATCAAATCAAACTCAGGCATAGGTAGAACAATCAAATCAACAGTCACCAGATTCCCATGAATCCTAAATTTTATGTTTTGAAGTACCTGGTTAGACAAAAGTTCTTCCCCCGATGGTACAGTCACACAATAGCGCACATATAACAAATCAGGTTGGACAGACAATTTCTTTACAAAAGAATCCGATATAAAATAATGTGTAGAACCAGAGTCAATCGAAGAAGTAGTAGGCATGCCTGCTAAAATAATCATACTTTTGACCACGGTAGTGTCCGGGTCCGCCTGCTCCGCAGTCATCACAAATGCTCGGCCTGCTACCGGTTGTTTCAGCTATGGACAATCTTTAGCAAAATGTCCTGGTGCTCTGCACTTGAAGCACACATTCATTCCCAATCTGCATTGACCCGCATGGTTCTTGTGGCACTTCGGACATACTGGCTTGTTGTCAACCTTTGGGGTAGTGGAGGGCGGTGGCCTCTGAAACTGAGGACGATATCCCTGAGGTCGCTGTGACCCAACATTCTGTCTTTTGAACTGTCTCTGATCTCGAGGCTGAGATGCCTACCGTTTCAATTGCCGCTCCTCTTCAATCTTCTTCCAGTCCTGTTCAGCCCTCAAAGCTTTATCAAAGGCTGACCTATAATCCTTAGGCTATGCAGCCTAACATCATACTATATCCTTGGGATGCATCGAGGTAATGATAAATCATGATCGGGTACCGAGAATTGTGTATGAGACGTTCTTTGTGTGTGTATGTATAGGACCCCTCCCTTCTCCTTCATGTTGTGCGTGCATTCAAGGATTCATTTTGCTTTCTGCCTCAATGTGTTATTGAGGGGATGCATAAAAATGAATTGTGGGACTTAAGATTTTGCGTTGAATCCTACTGGATGGTGAAAATTTTGCAGCAGTAGTTTATTTGTTGGCGTGTGTACAGCCGCCTCGCCTTGCATAGTTATTCCCCTCTTGTACACTTTCTTGCATGCACCGATTTTCTTTTTTTTTTTCTTTAAAAAAACTAGACTTTAAAAGTACACTCCAAAATTGGGAATAAAGAAAATGCTAACACACCTTTAAATAATGAGATAATAACAATTAAAGGTGGACATAGTTTTAAAAGTGCTATAATTTAAAGAAACTCAAAAAGCGTACCTTAATTTAGTCTAAGATTAATAAACATAAAATCTCAAACGCACTTTTTAAATCTAGCCGAAAAAGAAATAAAATAATTGGACTTAAATCCACCATAGAATTTTATGAATTACCATTTGTCAAGCCCGATGCACAAAACAAAGATAAATACACACAACACAACAGCGGAAGCATTAAAAAAGTGGCTAAAATTTTTCGTTTTGGCCTGACTTAGATAACATAATTTAAATATACATTTATAGTCAAAATATTGGTTTTACAACAACCCAAAAGCTGAACCCCAGCAGCTGCAGATAACAAATACAAGCATCGAGTATCCCAAAACAATACAATATCAAATCATCAATAGAACATCAACACGGGACATTCCGCGTTGATGACTCTAATACATAATTATACAATATAGATAACTGGGACACTTTATCCATCTCTCGGGGCACCACCAGCTGAGTCATCTCCACGACCAGCTGAGAAACATGGGAATCCTGAACAACCAAAACAACCAGCCCCAGAGGGACATGGGTCAAACCCCAGTACAGAGAGCAATACAAACAGCTAATAGACAGCAACAGATATAACTGAATGTGCTATGCATGAGAACAACAGAAAGCAAGGGCAACATGATACAAATGAATCAGGAAGCCACATGAGCTCAAGGACCAGCTCAGCAACTGTCAATCAAATCGAACAAAGGGTAGTGGCCACGAAGCATGTGAGAGCGTGGTAGCTATCCACTCGTCTCAACACACTGTACCAGAGCATAAACAGATCACTCAACCTGTTCTTGCCAAAGCACATGAGAACGTGGTAGCTATCCATTCGTCTCATAGCGGCTAATAACTAAACCAGCAGGGAGATGAGGAGCACGATATTGCTGCTCATCCTCAACAACAGTATCCAGGTACACACGGGTTAGCACAACAACAAACGGCTAACATATATGAGCTCAACAGGAAAGATGCGTGTATGCAACTACAAAAACGTGCAACAACCAGCACAGAATAGAGTTACACAACAACATAACGATAGCATACACTGCACTGTTAGAGTAGATGCCCAACTAGCCAACTTGTGGCGTGTGGGTTTATAGACTCTTGTATATGGCAATCTTTATATATGATATTCGCATTTATTTATATGGCATTCTTTACTTTCATTGTATGTATGATAATTTACAATTGTGTTGAGTAAAGAACTAGAATACACTAAAGTGTATGTTAGATGTGATAGTGGGTATGACGGCTATCATGAAACACATCTAATAGTCACTGTGTATTCTGAACTGTTCCTAGTCGATTGGGCCGTCAAAATGAGGATAAGGCCGCCCGAGTTCGAGACTATTATCTGCGATGCGAAGTACCATGTTTCATTGGTAGGGAACATTGTGATGTTCTGAGCATGCAGATAGATAGTGACCTGGTGATCTATCGAACTACCCTCGTTCGGACTTTCCAAGTGGTTACCATTTGTCGAGTGGATAAGTCCGAGGTCTTGGTTGTACTGATTAGTCCTCA